>JAQFXP010001499.1:0-18985 GCA_034693685.1 Belba bartosi
CCATTATTACGTATTGTTGTAATAATTGACTCCAAATACAAATTCGAATTAGAATTCGTTAACTAATAGTTCGATTCGATGCGCATTCAAACAAATAAATGAATGAATGACTAATTGATTCGAATTTAGAATTACTTTTTGATGAATGACTTGTTTTAAACTTTTCTCAACTTATATATAGAGAGCGAGAGTCCGAAGATCATTGAAGTATTAGCTCGAGAGAGAGATATATTGATGATTCCGTACTTTTATATATATCTCTTCTCTGATTGGCTCAAATAGAAGACTAATTATCTAATAATAATAATAATAATATTTAATTAGATTAGAGTTTTATGTTTTCAATGGACTTGTGAAACTGAATGGACTTCTAAATGCAAATAACTGTATATTTGATATTTTAGGCGATGTTTAGGCACTTTTATATTTAGTTTATCTTTTAGTTTCTAATCTTTTATTTTGTTTTATCTTTTATTTCTCTTAATATTCGTCTTCTTTTGCAAAATTTAATACAAAGTCATCAAACTTTCAATTCAAGTGTTTTTACAAAATAAGACTAAAATAAAACCAAAACTAAAACCGAATTCCAATTCAATTCAAATACAATTCAATTCAATTCCAATTCCAATGTGCAATCAATACAACAAATACTATATATATCTTCTATACAATCATTTATACATTATATACACTATATATACATATCTATATCTATATATATATCTATAAATCTATATCTAATAAATATCTCTCAACTATTGACTCTCTTCTCGTGTTTTTCTAATTTCTATTCCATTTTCTAATAATAATTCTAATAATTACTCTCTCTCTCCCTCTCTCCCTCTCTCTCTCGCGCTCTCTCGCTCTCAATGTGTTACTAAGCACTTCTTCTTCTCATTCATTCATTAATTAATTGCGTTAATCATAGAGTCACGTGATATCTCTCAATCAAATCAATTGAAAAAGTGCTGAATTGGCAGTGAATAGCGCGAGAATCACATCCATAGAGAGAATGAGAGGAAAAGATATAATTCTTTTTGCTTTGGTTTCACTTTCGCACTAATCAATCAGTTTTGCACTTCTCGTTCACACAATATATATTCAGAATATTAATTGCAATGCGCGAGATGCATATGCATATATTGACGCGTGCTTATCAGTCACGTAAGCAAATGCATATAATATATGAATCTATGAGTTATTAGTAATTATTATTAGAATTATTCTAAAGTATTATAGAATAGAGAAATATATTATGAGAGAGAGAGGTCATTGACCTAATCCTACAATTATTATTCGATTATAGATTTGGCGATTATTTAAAGAGAAATAATTTATTTAACTCTAAAATAGTACACATATTATACACTATTATATATTAGTATTAGTTTTATAACATTATTATTATATATATATTTAATATTAGGAATAATATAATATTTCATGTATTATAAAGTGATAAAGAGTTCATTAAATATATACAAAGATAAAACGAAAATTTATATAAACTTTATACAAATATAATGTAAACAAAAAGATATCAAATAATAATAATAATAATAATAATAAAGTAATTTTGTGTTATTTCAATGTAATTCTGTTTTCAGTTTAAGTATTTATTATTATTATTATTACTTATAGTTTAGGAATTCATTAGCGAAATGGAAAACATATAAAATACTAAATATTATTATTATTATTATTATAGAAAATATATACAGAATAATAGAGAGAATATTCTTTTGGCACATATATAGAGAGAGAGAATATTTTGTTTAATCGCTTCACTGATTTACGGATCAATTAATGCGAAAGAGAGTGAAAAAGGGTTTCCATAGAAAACATTAAATACAATACAATATAATACATAAAATATAATATAATATAATATAATATATAATACAATACAATAATCGTATTGTGTATCGCCGCTCGCTCTGACCCAATTATCTTAATTGCACGCGCGCTCATTGCCGCTCATTGTCTTTCAACATAACAACTAATACTAATACAACTCAAATACAAACACAAATACAGTAATTGTATTATTAGTGTATTATTGTGTGGCGCGAGAGGAGTAATGCATAAGATCAGTCCGACTCTGAACGCGTGCAAACAATTCAAACAAAACGCTAACAAAACCAATAAAACCAATAATAATAACAACAAGAAAGTCAAGTTCGACTCAGCGCGAGTCGCCTTTCAGGTCTATTATTACTCTAATATATAATATAATTATTATTATTACTATTATTTGATTATTAGGTGGAATACGATATTCCCGACGACCGGACTCTTCGGGTTCAGATACCGATTTGGACGGAACATTGGAAAAAGTCAAAATCTAGTTTAGCGCTACAATTGATGCGTTCAGTTTCTTGTAGACAATGGATCAAAATATTTATGTTTTTTGTTTCCTTTTCCGCTCTTTTATTACAATTATATCAAACAATTGATAGATATCTCGATCTCGAGACTGTTGTTGCGGCAGATTATCGACTTCCAAATTACTTCCACTTTCCATCGGTATATATATATATATCAAATACATATATAATATAATATATAATAAATTCTCTTTATTAACATATATTCTCTTTATTATTCTGTTTATTATCGCAGATCTCGCTCTGTATCCCAATTGTAGTTCCATTCGTACAGAAGTGCGTTCATCGTAATAATGAATCGAATATCTCGTGCGAAAATGTTCAAACTATTCGACAAATATTTAATCAGTCTTTGAGTCAAATTGGACATCGTTGTAAATATACTGAAATTATATCGAGCGCAAGCAGGTATTAATCACAACAATAATTATAATCACATGACTTAATCTCTTTTTCTTATCTAATCTTTAATCTTTGTTTCAGATCTGAAGCGCAGAGACGAGACAGTAGTGGAAGTGGAACAGGAAGTGGAAGTGGAAGTGGTGCAGAGGTGATGCGCTTCCATTCTTGTGACTCTTTGGCGCCATCTTTACAATGGATTCATAGAAACCGAAAGTGTTTTACGTATTTCTCTGAATTAACCGAAAATTCGGCAAAACTTACGGAAAAGTCATTCGAAACAGAGTTTGCGCGACAAATAGGAATAACCTTGCTAATTGCCAATTCCAATCCAAGCTCTACAGCGCACTCTGGCGACTCTATTCCACAACTCTTTGTTCACAATCCAAATGCTATTCCGTTCGATGATTGGTCAGAATTTGTTTCCATAGAAACCAATAGAAACTATAAAATCAAATACTTTTCCACAAAAGTTCAATTTCTTAAATCTCACCGAAAGAGCAAATGCGACCTCTATGAGCAAACAGTTAAACCTATTGTGCGCACACTCAGTACGCGCCACCACCAGATGGAAGCACTACCACTATCGCAGAGCGACTGCTTCTCGCGCTGTCTAATGAAGGAAATGCGCGAACAATGTATCACTACTACAACGACTGGTGGCGCCACCTATTGTTTGTCGCGTTTTGCGCCAATACGTCACGATTTGACCGATTTATGGGAAAAGTTTTGCACAATTCGTGACAACAATCAGAATAATAATAATAATAATAATAGAAATGATTGTAATTCCGAACAATTCTATTTGGAATCAATTGACCGGAAGTGTCGTCGAAATTGTGCCGAAGATTGTTCTCAACAGACCTTCCATTTGTCGCAATCGGAACAACTATCGAACGATCTCTCGGAAGCCAACGTCACACTCACGCGCCAACTCTCACCCGACCTCACGCTCACACACGTGCCGCAGACCACGTGTCTCGCGCTTATCGCCCAATTGGGTGGTTTGGCTGCCTTTTGGTTATTATTTTTATGGCTTTTATTGCGCTTTTTGAAACTAATTCAGTATTTTTGGGAATTAATTGAAATTTATTATTTATAATCATTTTATTATTAATTATTATTATTATTATTATTATTATCTCTAATATTGTTCTAATTCTATCTCTAATTCTTTAAATTCATTTTTTCTCATCAAATCTTATATTAAGTAAAAATAATAAAAACTTTTTAATAAAAAACATTTATTATATAAAATGTTTCTTACGGTTAAAGTATCGCCATCTGGTAATATTAGTATAGAAACAAAAGTTCAATTTTTCGACACTTGTGTCGCTATAGTCGATCAACTTTTAGTTTATCTATTATTAGAAGTTATTTATTATTTTAATTCAATTTTTAAAGAATTAATAATTTTTTTTTAATAATTTCTGAATTATTATACAAAATATAAAAAACATTTCAAACTTTGAGATTATATTTGTTTTACAAATAATTGAGCACTTCTTCAGTCAATAAATTAAATTAAAAAAAAAAGAAAAATAAATAAATAATTTATAATTTGAACTGAAATTGAGGCAAAACTCCAACAATTTTTTGACTCAAAGGTGAACTAAAGTCCAGATTTTTGAGAACAAAAGACCATTGATTCGACTCAAACTCAAATTCTATTTCATTTCCGTTTCTCTTATTATTATTATTATTATTATTAAAGAGTTTCAATCGTTTCGATCCCTTTTGCACTTTAGACTCCTCCCACTTATCTGTGGCCACACCCACTACTCCTCCCACTTCTAACACTCTTTTAGTGTTTAGTTTTGGCGGGAAATCCATAACTGCTTTCTTTGTTGCCGTTCCCGCATATACTGAGCGCGAGATGTCTCTCAAAGGATATTTTGCGTTCAGATAAGCGCGAGGTTTGCCTAAAATTATTTTATTTATTATTTATTTATATTTTTGTTTATATTTATATTTATTTTTGTTTACGTTTCAAATCTCTTGTTTTAATTAAATCCAAATTCAATATAAAATCCGATTCATTAATCGATTCCAAAAGTTGTGACAAATGTTTCGATTCTATCGACAATTGCTTCAACTCTTCTTCACTTCTGCTGCCAATCGACTTTAGCGCCATCTGGCGGTCAATTGATTTTAGATTTGAATTATTATTATTATTTGAACTTTTAGTCAAATATTTCAACAATTGATTCACTCTTTCGTCGAATTCTTTTTCGTTTTCATTATTCGACTAAAAGCGCGAGAAATCGAATCAAAATATTATTATTTAGAATAAAGTAAAACATTGTTTAATATTTACATTAAAAGCAAACAATGTATTCAATGTATCATTCATTGTATCATGCTCATTCGCACCATTATCACCAATACTATTATTATTATTATTATTATTATTACAATAATCGAAGTTAAGGTCATTTTTATCCTTTTTATTGTCTTTTATCTCTTTCTTCTCTTTTATCTTCTTTTCATTAATCAAATAATCCGTTTCATGAATATGAAGAGACTTTTCGCTCGAATCCATTGAATTGTCGTTCGAAACCATTTCCGGTTCTCTTTGTCCGACATTTCGATTATTAATTTCAGAAATTACCACACATTCAGACATATCTTCTTCCGTTTCCACTTTCCTCTCAATGTCCGCCACATTCTTCTCAATGCTCTTCCGTTTCCTCTCTTCCACTTCCACTTCCGGTTGACTCCATTTGTATTTTAGTTCATTTCGACAATAATTGATCGGAAGTGACGTCATAGCAGTCATAGCGAGTCTTCTATCGCTGTCAGTCATCACACGCTCTCTCTGGTAATTGTTGTTCAGATCAACCATTGATTGCATTCTTTTCTGCCATTCCTTCAGACGAAAGCTCTTCTCATCGATAGTAGTCTTAAGCGTCGATTCGAATCTCTTTTCCGTCACTTCCGGTCTCGCGATTGGAAAGTATTCGCGTCTAAGCACTGGACTAATGCTAGTCATCGGACTCCGCCTCTTCAACCCGACTCCGCCCACTGGCTCTACTCTAGCAGCCAATCCGAGTGGAGCGAGAGATGTGGGCGGAGTCTGATGACCAACACTGTTACTCGAGTTCGACGACATCGGACTCAGCACTGGCTGTGGACTCAGTAGTTGAGGACCGGAAGCCGTCATCAATTGGCCACTACTTCCGGTCACGTGTTTCGCTCGATTGCTGTACTGTTTGTTTGTGTCGAGTAATTGTCGAACTGTTGTTATATTGTTATTCACTATCAAAGGCAATGGCAATGGATGTACTGTTTGCTCGACTCCAGGCCTCACTCGCATATTCATATTATCACCTGAGCCACGCCCACCGTCTGGACGCACGCCCATCGCCTGTTGCGGCCTCTGGTGGTGAACGAGAGTCTGCATTGACTGGACTGGGGATCTATTGGTGAGCGCCATCTGTTGGTGTTGTGGCGAGTGATTCGAAGTAAGCGCTGAAATGGGATGAGAGAGAGTAGAGACGCGTTTTTGCGGAAATGAAATCATTTCCGGAATATTGTGACTCAGAGACGGCGGCGAAGAGTTCTGTTTCGGTACTGGACTTCGATTGTGGCTCTGGTTCTGAATTTGGTTCGGATTTGGGTTCTGGTGTCCACTAATTGGACTCATTATCACAGATCTGCTGTGGGTTTGATGTGACGTCAGAGGGAGAGGGAGGGGTAGAGTGAGTTTGGCCCCCAATCGCGCACTTCTCTCCATTTCAGATAATTTAAATAAATTAATTTGTTTTTCCTATAAAATAATAATTAACCGGAAATGGAAATAATTATATATTTATTATTACAAAAGTTTATAATCTATTCTATAATATTGATTACGCAAACACTTACATTAAGCAGTTGTTGACCGGAACTACCACTTCCAGCACCACTACCACCATTACCACTACCGCCACTTCCGGTACATATGCGCTGATAGTCAGAGTGAGAGTCAAAGTGTCTCTTAATTGGATCGAAACCATCGGAAGTGCGTCCACTACTGCACGACTGCTCGCGAATAAGTGCCGAAACCGGATGCGCGCTCTTCGCTATCAAATGTTCATCTTTTGACGTCATTTCCGGTACAAACGCTCTATGAAGTGATTGTGGAGTTTGTGCTACTGTTGTCTGATTGGTTGAGAGTGGTTGTGGGAGTGGCTGTGGGTATATATTTGATTGTCTGTGTTGAGGCTGAGAGGGGTGGTTGTGATGATGTATAGTAACGATCGGATTGTCATTATGTCTTTGCACTATAGATACATTCCCTGTATTGGTCGGTCTAATACCATAACCACTACTTATACTATAACTCGCTTGTGATTGGTTCGATTGCAAAGCTGACAGAAGCGCACAATTCTGATTGGCTGACACAGGTGTAGGTCGTGTCACGTGTTGTGGATAACTGCGCGCGTATTGGACGCCATTAGTCGGCTTCGGCTGCGATGACATCAGTTCCAGAGGTTGTGGACTTCTGTGCATTCGATGTCTCTCTTGGATCAACTGTTGTTGTTGTTGTTGCAGCTGTTGATGGCTTAGAGACATTGGAATCGAATTCGATGGACTAATGGATTGTTTCTGATGTTGTTGTTGTTGTCTATGGTTAATCAAGGCATGGTTTCCATGACTACTATTCATATTGTTATTAGTGTTTCCATGACTACTAGTGCCGCTACTTATTCCACTATTAGTGGTCGGAATAGAAGTCGTAGTTATTGTTAGATTGCGATTAAGTCTGACGTCATTTGTCGATCCAAACACGTGATGTCCGACCAATGACTGCTTGTGTTGTATCGAATGTCGAATCGGATTATTATTATTAATGTTATTATTATTGCTGTTATTGTTGTGAAGTGCGTGAACACCAATTGGCTTATATACTACTGCAGTCGCAGTTTGAGGATAACTATTATTATTATTATTACTATTACTGCTATTATGATTGTGCGTCACGTGTGTCAGTACTGCTGGCGTAGTCTTGTGATGATTGGTCGGCCAGTTATGACTCGTTGGCCGAATCGGTGACGACTGATGAACGGCGGCGATAGTGGCGCCACCTGTGGCCGGAAATTGCGATTCAATGAGTCTTTGCTGTTGTTTGGCGAGAACGAGAGGCGCAGATAATTGTCTAAAAGGATAATTCGCACTCTTTGTGGCTGACATTACCAATTCGTGGTATTCTTTCTGCTTCTGCGGTAATCCCTGAAGAAACTGTTCGTAAGTTTCAGTCAAAGCCTTAAAAGTCCAGTTGCAGTCCACCTCTTGACCACTCTCTCTCCCCCTCTCCCTCTGGTGTCCGAAACTATTATTACTATTAGCAGTATTAGTAGTACTAGTGCTGCCACCTGTACTACCAGTGCCAAGCATTGTGTGCACAACCTGTTGTTCGTCTTCCGGCTCTCGTATATCTATTTCCGGTTCCGGTTCGGGAGAAATGGGTTCAACAATCAGACAATCGCTATACGAATCGTTGCACGTATTGGCAACACGTGTTAGAGTTGGCGCGTGACTGCAATTGTATGGCAATTGTTGTGTCGACTGTTCATGACTTCTCGCGCATACACTCACTGATTGTGAAGTTTGAGAAGAAATTCGAGAATTCTGTCAAATATTGAAACAAATATTCGAATTATTATTATTATTATTATTATTATTGATATATATTGTGATAATAAATGTACTCTAAGTACGCAATAGTAGTATTAAATACTATTTACAGTTCGAGATTATAGTTAAGACATTTAATTAGTACTCACTTTAATAAAAAATAAATTCGTTTAACACTAATACCAATAATATTATACAAATAATACAAATAATACTAAACTTTCCTAATATTGTAGGCAATACTAATCGAAAAGAAATAGAATTAAAACAAAACAACAATTATATCTGCATTCACTCTCTCCTAATTCCAATTCGCTTTTGCTCGCTCGCTCTCTCTCTCTAATTAATTATTCGATTCAGAATTAATTGTGTAATTAGACACTGCATGCACTCCATTCCATACGTATGTTTAGTATTAGTGTGTGCGCGAGAGAGAGAGAGAAAGAGAGAGAGAGAGAGGATCGCATTGCCCGGGATTGGTATTGCGTAATAGTATATAGCGTATATTAGGTGAGGGGGCGGGGCTTCTACTATATAGTAATCTATAATATAATATAATATAATATTAAATCTATTATATAGTTTAAGAAATTAACTGAAAAATAGTTATAATAATAATAATCACAAATAAAATAAATAATATTTTAGAAAATAAATAAAGAAATGATAAGAAAAATGATAAAAGTCTTGTGATATATGTTCTATAATGTACAATGTTACTTTTTAGATTCTCCCCCCTCTCCCCCACACACTCTTCCTGCCTAACAGTCTGGGCTTAATATTATATATTTTAGATTAGATTACAAATTAATATTAATATAACACGTAATTCAATATTTAATTAATTAATTAATAATTTATATTAAAATTTATAATTATTTCTAATATTATTATAAATTTTAAAAATAAGAAAAAAGTTATATATTATACAAATATATATATAATTTGTTTAAGAATTTACTCACAATTTGTATGAATTCGAAAGACATTTATTTGAATTAAGAATTTCTGAATTAATTCAAACATTAATTGCATTAAAAGCAGAAAATAATTGAAAAACATTTCAAAAGAAAAAGAATACGGAATTCAATACTCGATATACAGTGCAGTTCAACAATATATTGAGTTCGCATTGCGTGCTAACACACTACCACCGCCACTGCGGTCGCCTAGCAACGCACTATCGCTTCACAACCGTCTCTTCTTATCACACGCTCTACTTATTTGTGCTCTTTTCACATAACACAATTTGCATATTATATATGACGTCACTTGTTGCAAATGGGACCAAAACTTCGCTCCAATTCAACAAACATTTCTCTCATTTATTAGATTTTCGGATCAAATGTCGATTAAATATTAAAAATTTAATTTTCAGACAAACTATTGATTTGTTTTCATATTTTAATTAAATACAAATATATTTTCATTAAATATCTCAAAAATATAATTAAAAATATATAAAATATATATTAAAGTAAAGCTTTGAATAATTAATATCACTTTCTATTCAATAGAGAAGAGAAAAAAAAATAATTAATATTTTAGTCAAAAAAATTTCAATTAATTTTATATATTTTTTAATCAAATAAAAAGACAGTTGTATTCAAAAACATATGTTTTCTTTAAAATACAGAATAACATGTGTTTTTGTCATTAAAATAAGTTCAAAAAAAGTATTTTTAAAAAAAAGTTAAAATAAAAAGATTATAATATATATCGAAATAAAAATTTTTAAATTAATTCTGAAATTTAATTAATTAAATATAAAATGCATTTAAAGGAAAACTTTTAACAATAATTATAATTACTATTATGTAAATGTGTTGACACGTGTTTGACATTTAAATTAAAATCTTACATGACACATATTTGCCTATTCATAGATAACGTTACGCTATAATCATAGACTCAATAAGACATAAATAAGAAAAGCTTTAATTGTATTATATATTTGACTTTTAATTATCAGTCGTTTCCACGGATTCTCTAAATTCACTCATTATTATCGCTAAACAAACAAAACCTAAATATTTGTCTGAATTTTATTATTATTTAACTTAACGTAAAAATGAGAAAAACGATTAAAATTGCGATTTTGTCGCAAATATTCTTATTTGGTTTGACTTCAAGTCAATTAAGACCTGATTTTGTGAATACAAAACAATATTTGGGTGTTTCAGAGGAATGTCTTCGGGGAATCAGTTCCGAAGAGTATTCGTGTCACAAGAGATTCCTTAACTCTTTCGATACAATTGGCGGTGAAATTGGTCCGAAACAGGAATCGGAAGATTACAAGCAATTGGTATTAATATTATATATATTTTTAGTAATAATAATAAAATTGATTTATATTTGATTTGACTTAAGGTCTGCTGTAATGTTTGGCGATATTCTAATTGTATTGAAAGCGCGCTCTACAACAAACCCCAATTCTGTACCGATAAACCCGACATACAATCTCTGCACGCGTTTCCGAACAACAATAACGTCATTACAGTGTATTGCGCCGACTATCCATATAGTACGTATCGGTGCTGGCGTTTTCCGCTCTGGGCAGTGATCTTGTGCGCAGTCGCAGCTCTTTTTCTAATTATCGGCGCAGTTATTGGCGTTTGGTTTTGGAAACGAAATCAAATAACTTATTGGCGCTTCAGAAGGAAGTATTGACTCAATTATCCGAATATATCTACAGTATATATAGCTAGAATGGCATTTTCATAGTTTGTTTGCTTTAATTTATATACATTATGTATATTTAGCTCATTTTAACTTGAATTAACAAAAATAAAACAAACCTAAACTCTATTACAGATATTTATCATTTTTATAATATTGTATTGCTTTGATGTAACTATTGATAGTAAAGTTCAAAACTGTTAGTTAGCTTTATTCATTGTATATTGATACATACAAAACAATATATTTGCAAAGGTTTACATGTCTTTTGCAGATATTATATTTTTATATGTATAGTAAACAAGTAAAAAGTTAACTATTAATAATACTTTTGAACTTTACTAGTTATCTCTATTTATTTATTTCTATTATTTAAAACTCTCTTCTCGTCTAATAATAACAGTATTTGTGAAAATTCATTGAATAGAAACACGTTCCAGGTCAAATCTTTAAACTGTCAATCACTAATGTCTTTAATAATGTGCTCGCGAGCTCTCAAATCCCTCCCAACATATACTATATGTCCGAAAAGCAATAAAAATAAATTATAAAGTTTATTTCCCCCTTGTTCTTCCCTCCCCTCTCTCCTCGTGCACTCTCTTCATCTTAATTACTATTATATAACAATATTCGCTCTTTTATTGATTTATTAATTTATGAGTTTATATAAAAATATTGAAAATATATTAATATTTAAAACTTTTATTTATTATTTAACTTCAAGGTCTTATTTAAACTCAAGTTAGAACTAATCGTCTTTTGATATAAATCATTATTTTTTTTAAATATAAATTTATTTCCATTACGTCATTAATTACTGCAATGACATCAATATTAGAATAAATGTTATTATAATACAAATAGCAATTAAATGACACTTTTTTTAATTAGTTGTCTTAGGCTTAATGCGCTCTAAAATGTTATCTAAAAATATTTAATCTAAAATTATAATTTTTAAAATTATTGTGAATTTTATCATTTATTTTCTTTTGACAACTATTTTAATAAAACAAATGCTTATTTTATTTTAGAAAGTTATATATATTATAAATATTATAATTTACTTAATGTCTAGACTTACCAAGGTAATTTTATTTAATGCTTGATTAACCATTTTCTATTTATTGAATATTTGTCTTATTTGAAAATCACATGCATACATCTAGAGTACATTCACCAAGCTATGCCTTGAATTAATGCAATAATAATAAACTACTTTTACGATTATTACTTATATTACAGTACTATTGCTTTCAAAAATACATTCTATAATAATGTTTTAATATTTATATTTATATATAGATTATAATAATTCTATAAATTATTACAATTGTATCTTTTTTTTTATTTAAGAGATGTTTAAGAAAACAAAATTTAAAAATTACAATTGTTAATTTAATTCCATTTAATTATATTTAAAGCCTATTTTATATTTTTCATATTAAAATGATTAAATTTTTAAATTACTGTATAACAACAATTATCTAGCTAGGTTTCTATAGCGACAAGTTTTAGATAATATATATTTTTTCAAGGTTTTATTTTATTATTCAAATATTTAATGACAATTTATTAAATTTATTTAAAAATAATATATAAATTAGGTTGTTTTATTTTTAAACTCATTTATCATGTATTTAATGCATTTTTAGAGCAAAATATTTATTCAAAATAAGAAATTTAATATTTTGTTTAATTTTCTAATAATAATAATAAAACTTTTTAAACATACTCTTAATCACAGATTTCCAGAACCAAAACGATTATATTTTTGGAAATAAAATATATTTTTCAAAATAATTTTTTTAAATTTATAACATATTTAATATAAACTGTAATATAAACTAATTTATTAAAAATATTCAGTAATATTAGCGAAAATATGTGCAAAATATTTTATAAACACAAAAACCGAAATAATTGCAAAAAACTTATAATTTTACAATTGGTTGCAAAAAACAAAACAAAATAAAAACAAATAAATTAATAAATTAATTGATTTTTACCTCTTCTTTCTTTTATTCACTTTAATCAATAATAATAATGAGAACTACGAGACAAACGAAATAAATAAGAAAAAAAATTGCTGAGACTTTTGGTGACAAACAGTTTTAATTTTTTTAATATAAATTAATTAATCACGTTATTTTGTGCATGTCACTTTGTGCCACAACTCATTTTTAAGCATAACAATTATTAGACAATAAGTAATCGTATTTTTAATAAAAAATCAAAACAACCATTATTATATTTTTGTTATTTAACCACACATTACAAGTAAATTTCACATTGGCATTTTGCAAAAAATATATTTTATTTTTTTAATTTAATATATTAGTTTGATAATTATTTTAAATAAATTATTTAAAATTAGTTTTTAATAGCATTAGTTGTCATGAATCATAATTTTAGCAAGAACATTAAATTCATAAAAAAAAGTTAATTATATATTGTTTGTTATTAAAGAGATTTTATATTTTTATTGCAAGTTAAATCAAATTAAATTTTAACTTAGCATGTTTAATATTAGTCTTTCTAATGGTTTTTTGTATATAATAGCAAAACTAACTTTTAATGAGTTTATTATTTTAGAAATATTCCTTTTTTTATTTGTCGTCCTCTAAACATGTGTCTATTGGTTAGACTGGAGGAATTTTTTTCTATTATTTTTGATTAATTAAAATTTGAATTGCTAAAAGATTAAAAATACATTTAATCTATAATTAGCAAAGTTTTGAAGGAAATCCACTTTTTATTTGTCGAAAAGGAAATTAATGAAAAAAATTGTACAACTTTTGCCGCTATTCTCTGAATTGTTTTTAGAATAACAAACAGAGAGTTGAATATACTTACAATTCTTATTCAATTTATTTTACTAAATAATATCAATTTATTTTTGTTTTATTTATTTTTATTTATATAACTTTATTTACATAAAAAAACATTTTTTATATTGTTTTTACGCTTTTTAATAATTGGTATTTAAATATAAAACTTTAGACATTATTCACATATTTATGTCATTTTATTTTGTTATTTTATTTTAATAATTAAATTGGTACATGTTAGAAAAAAGGGTTAATAAAAGAGTTATTAATTTTACCAATTGAGAAACATCATTCTAAAATCGGTTATGAGGAGGGGTTTAGATGCTAACAAAAAGTAGGAAAATTACATTAAATTCAATAACTTTGTGCTTCTTCTGCGTACTTTTTGTTAGCATCTAAGCCCCTCCTCATAACCGATTTTAGAATGATGTTTCTCAATTGTTATAAATAAATAAAACATCTGTTAAATACGTAGAAAATTTTAAATGTTACATGCTATTTGCAAGTTCGTATCCGCAATTATTTTGTGAAAAGGTTACAATTTTAGCTTTTAACATTTTACAAGTGTTTGTATTTAGTTAACATTAGTTAACATGTGGAAATTATTTTAAAACAGATAAAAGAAATTTTTTTTTAAATTTTAATTAATTAAATAAATAATTATTTCACAAATGGTTTAAAAACAATTAAATAAAAATAAAAATGTTAATATCTTGTGCAATCACATGATTCTGACGTCATTTTTGCCATAATTTCTGCAATTGGTCACTAACTAAGACAATAGGTTAGGAGTCGTTCAAATAGTGCGCACGAAAAAATAGTTAGTTTTTCAGCACCTACCCCTTTCCAAGACGCAAATATTTCCAATTATTTCCGCTAATCCAAGACGCAATTTTTCCAGCGCACACTTTGAATTAACTAATTAATTAATGTAACCACTATTGAAAAAATACAATATTTATTTTAAACACAATTTATTCATAATTAAAATACTATTTTTAAGTAAAAATATGTAAAATTTTTAACTCTTAATACATTCCTATATAACTTGTAACTGTATTAATAAATTTAACAAAACTTCTATTTTTTCCGTCGCTTAATGACGTAAGTATGCGTTGTTTGGCATAAAATGCAACTAATTGTTCAAATCTAACAATAAATGCAAACTTACGTAATATTATGTTATATAAACCAATAGAAAAAAGGTTGAAATTGCAGTAAATATATAAAGAGCCCAATTAAACGGTTCATTAATTACGCAAATTTAAAATTTTTTAAACAAAAAGCGTGCGCACTTTTGCCTTTATCCCCTACCTTAAACACTGCACGCATTTGAACGTCTTTTAACGCCTTTCTCCCCCATCTTTGCGTGCGCACTATTTGAACGTCCCCTTATCTGAATTAGAAATTTAATTTATGTTAAACTCTTAATAACTCTCGACTGGAATTTCTACTTGTATTTGGTCGTAAACTCCTGATATCCGGTTTTTAAAAAATATTATCAGATTTTCTAAACAACTATTTGTTTAATTAAATAAAAATATTAAAACAAATTATTTATGTTTTTGGAATAAAAATGTCTTTTTTTAATTAATACAAAATTATTAAATGTACAGTAGAACCCATTTATAACAAACAACTCGATTCTAAAAAATTCGTTTGTTATATACTATACTATACTATAAGGCTATAATTTAATATATAGTTTTTTCTCTATTTCTTAGCCCCTGTTTGTTATAAACGGATATATTAAAATTTCTAAACAAATAAATAATTGATTAAATATTAGGAAAAATAAATATTAAATAATAAAAAAAAAATAATACAAATAATAGTATAAAACAATTAGTTTATATATTTTTGTGTCAATGATAAAAAATATTAAATAATTAATCATTTTACATAAATAAATATATACTTGTTAATATATTCTTTTTGTAAAGTTAATTTTGAATTTAATTAATTAATTACAATTAAATTAATTATTAAAGTTAGCAAATATGTTTTTGTTATTAAAAAATGTTATTTTATTTAATTAAAATTAAATTAATATAAAAATTATATTAATATTAAATACATTAAAATATTTGTTTAAATGGAAAAACGTGTAAAAATGCAAATAATTAATTAAATTATTTAACTTAATTGAATTTACAAATGAAATTTAATACAAAATAATAAAAAACACGTATACGTACATACATTACATACATAAAAAGAAAATATGTTTTTAAAAAAACAAAATTAATATTCAAATTGTTTCACACATTCTGTGCGTTATTTACACAAAAAAATGGACCAAAAAAGCAAAGAAAGCAAAGAAAGTAATGAAAAGATATTTATTTTTATAATAAATACTAAAAATTAAAATTAATTTTACAGAAGAGATTGACGAAGCAAGAAAGGCTAATTGCGAAGGGTCAACTAAGTCAAGTCAGGGGTCAAAGGGCAAAGATGACTCGAAGAAAAAGTAGAGAAAAAGAGATAAAAAATTAAATCAAATAATAATAAAAAAGTTTTAAATATAAATAAAATGAATTATTTTTGTATTAATAACTGAAATAACTTTTAACACTTTCGACACTTTTGGTCGACATTACACTCACAACTGATTTACGTTTATCGGCGACTATTGGAAGAGCACTACTCGTAAAATGTTCACTTTTTACGCTAACAATACTGACCACGCTTAATCGGCTCTGTTTTCTATCGTATTGCTTCTCTTCTTCCGGTGGTTCCAGTTTTGAACCACTTTTCGGATAAAATACGTATTCCTGGAGTAGAAACAAAATGTCATAACATATGCTCGCAATAGATAAACCAAATTTAGCCGCATTTCCGAATATAGTTTCCCAATCGTCTGCAAAATATTTTATTTTATTTTTAGTTTATTTTCAAATTTCGCGCAAATTCTTACTATAATTGTATGCAATGAACAACATTTGCAACAATCCATTTACTCCACCCGTAAAGTCCTGCGCGAGTTATGCAGTAATCATCAGATAAATTATCATTTAGTCTATAATACTGACCATATAGATCATTGCTATACTCCAACCACGTGTTGACTTTCGCTTGAAGTTAAACCACGCCTTTTATCAAGATAAATAACAAATTCTAATTAAACAAGATTATAATTTTATTTTTTCGGTTAACACTAATAGCGACATCTGATGTCAGTATCTTAATATAGATTCTTTAATAATTTGTTAAATAACTATTACTCAAATGTTTTTTTTAACTTATTCTAAATTATTTAAAATCAATAAATCAATAATTCTTTTAATTAAAGTTAACATAAGAAAATTGTACTGTTCTGTACCAGCATATATTTATATATATTGCTTACTTTGCATTATTCTATTTGCTCTTAAATATTAATATTTTTTCTTATTATTTGTTTATCAATTAATATTAAATCATTGCACGAAATGTATGTCAGGGCAGGAAAGGGAAGGAAAGGGATGGCAATCGAAAGGGGGTTCTATAGACTTACTTGTGGCGCATATTTAACAGAAGTAACTACTAATTTGACATAGGAGAAATAGTAGAGAAAAGTGAGCCAGGACATTACGTGCGTCAAACAGAGCACCAATTGAATGGCGGCCGCTGTCCAGGTGGCGCCAGTAAACAATTTTCCTAAAATTGACATTCGCTGATCGCCTCGCTAAGTTAAGTTAAGTTAAGTTAAGTTAAATTTTAGGAATTAGCAGGATACTATTACTGTACACTCTCACCTCGTATATATAGCATTGAACAAGAGTGATCAAAGTGGCAAATGCCGCGTGAAAGGCGTAAATGACGTCATTGAGTTCAACCGGTATTTCACTTCGCGGGTGCATTTGTTCGTATTCCGATTGTATCTATTGTTGCGAATATTTATAATTTTAAACTCTAATTGAAATACAATTTACGAGTTATTTCAGTTCAGAATATATTTAAAATAAAAATAATATGAAATAAAATGATTAAAAATAAAAATGATATTTTCTATTACAGATTGTATTAATCACAATAAATAATGTGAACTATATTTAGATTAAATATTGTCAATAGAAAATATCATTTTTATTTTTAATATGTTCCTGGTAACGAATATTTAAATTTTTAAAATTATAATTAACATTAGTTTTTAAAAATTAGAATTATAAAAATTTGTTTGCCTAAAAATTGCCAGAGATGTTCAACTTGTAAGCGTAACAAAATTACATTTTTTAGATTTTAGCACTGATTAAAATTGTTCCAGATCATAATTTTTAAAAACAAAAATACCAGTATCTAATTAAATTTTAATATTAACAAGATGTAGTGTTTTAATTTTTAATAAACCAGCTAGTTTTTGCCAGACCTGGTCAGCTTTAATTTTTCTCTACATTTATGGCAGAAAATTATTTTTCTGTTATTTTTTCTTATTATTCAAATTATTAAGAATTTTTAAATAAAGTTATTTATCGTATTCTTAATCATAAAAACATATAAAAAGCAAATATCTGTAATCATATGTCAGATCATAGATAATATACTGTATACCGTTTAGTCCAAGATAATGTTGTCCTCATAATTTCTTATGTACACAACATATTAAATAAGTTGAAGGGTTAGAGTAAACTTTTATTACTAAACCGCATTTGTTAAAAACCCGCAATATAAAAAATTAAATTTATAAATATTTTGAATTTCAATAAATAAAAATAATATACCGTAATACCCCACATATAGAGGCATGCCGGTATAGGAGAAGATGACCATTTTTGCTAAAAATGCTTTATGGTACATACCGGTATGCCAGTATAAAGTGAAAAAAATTTTTAATATACAAATTTTATTTAATTAGTATTTTTAATTAATTGCAATAATTAGTTGCAAATTTAATAGCTGGGTTAATTTTTATTTAAATTACCATTTGTTTTTGTTTAATTTTAAGTAAAAATTAAAAAAATTAAACATTTCCTTGTAAATTTTCTTATTTCTATTTAATTTATTAAATGTTTTTAAAACATTTAATATAAAATATTTTATTTTTTATTCAATTTAGTTGATTTTAAACTTTGCACAATATTTTAATTTTAAGAT
>JAQFXP010001500.1:0-18978 GCA_034693685.1 Belba bartosi
TACGTAGCCAGATCCGCCACTTACTACAATCTAGAGAGCTATTTAAGAGCAGCAAAACTTTCTGAAAACATCGTTAAGTTAAAAGTTATAAGTTAAAGCAGTTTTATAAATGAACTTATTCAATAACTTTTAATCTAAAATTTTATTGAATTTTTTAGCCAGTCAATTTATCTTACTATTTAGTTAATGACTTACTTAGGTTTGTCGGTTTGTTTAAAAACAGAAATAACCAAATAATTTTTTACCTTGCTAAAAATTATTTTTAATTAGATAAACTAAATTTAATGTTGACATATTTTTTCAATTTAATGTTTTGTCAAGGTAAAATTAAACATTTGCTGAATTTAGAAATAAAAGAATTAAAATATTAATTTTTTAATCAATAATTTTATTTAAGCCCTTATATCAATAGTCATCTTTGATTTGCAAACTATATGCAAACCTAATACTTGTCAATAGAATTTGCAAAAATTAAAACCAGAGTTCAATGAACTTTATCGACTAATAGCAAAATAGGATCCAAATACGATTCTGAGGGTTATTAACACAACTTTTTATGTAGAGACGACAAAATCTCGAATAGGGAAGCAATAAAAATCTAATGGAAAAAATTTTAGTCATTTCTCTAGAGGTCTCCTCTCTGTATACAGGTATAAAACAGTTATTATCGAAAATGTTGTTTTGCGTCTCCACCAGAATATTAAGAGTTAGAAAATAAAATAAATAGATTCGCTATTCTATATATATATTGTTTGTTATATATTCTGGTTCTTTAGCTCACGTTTATGTACAATGTTTTGTGTGTCCATTAGCGGTAGTCATGCCTATAAATCTGACAGTAGCACAGGTATCAGCACAGGCATTAGCACAGGTATTAGCTCAAGTATCAAAACGAACGCCGCGTTGAAGTTCAAAGCCAGTGATAATCTAACTCTTGATTCAGACTCATCTCAATCGTCAAAAGGCTTATACAATAACAGGTAATTATCATTTGAGTAAAATTACTTTTTTTAATATATAAATAATTTTAAAAATATTTTTGTTAATGTTTTTTATATTGGTTTTTAATATTAAATTATTACTTATTAATAATGATAATGTCAATTTAATTTATGCATAAAAATCATTATTTTATAATAAAATGTTGTTTTTATTTAAATTATTTTATAGATTTTTTTCTTCAATTGTTTAATAAGTTTTATATATTTTTTAAATAAAGTATTTCTTTTATAGAGTTTGAAATACATTAACTATCAATGAATAGAATAATTGAAAATCCGATAAATTATTATTATTTTAATATTTTTTGAATTTATTATTGAAATTTTAGTTTATTATTTTTATTGAGTTATTCATGTTTATGTAAAAGATAAGAGTTTTAGTATTTGAAAACAAAATTTTGATAATTTTTCAATAACAGAAAAAAAATTCAAAAATATTATTGATATTATTCATTGAAAAAACTTGAAAAAACAATTTTTAAAAGTGATAACAAAAAATCAATACTCGTATTAAGTTCGTTAAACCCCTAATAATTTTTGCTAATTATTCATTTTATATCAATCAGTAATAAAAAGCAAAATATTCAGAAATACAATCAACTCTCGATATAATATATTCATAACTAAAATAAAACAGTTACATTGATTATCTAAAAAATAATAATTACAATAATTTAGTCTCATTTGTATCAATCTCATTTAACAAAACAGAAATAATTACAATAACCTTAAAATTGAGAATTTTATTTAATGAAACTTTAGTTTTATTTTTTTAATTATTTGTTAAATCTGTTAACAAAAATTGTGTCCATTAATGACAAAACAATTATTGCATTATTTGACAGAATAATGTTTCCCCGGAAACAGTTCAGTACGAATGGACAGACAGTTCAGACACAACTCAATCAGAATTTCAATAAACATAACAATAGTCTGAACGGCATGAATGGTAACGCTTCCAACACTTCCAACATGTTTCTAGTCTTAGGACAACGGAAAGTATTGCTCGAATCGCCGACACAACCGCTGGCTATGAGGTAATAGTCAGACAATTATTTTTGTTTTTGTTTTTTAAAATATTTTTATTGAATATTAAAATTTTTATTTCGATTCCTATTTCTGGTTGTCGTGTGCGTAGAATACATTAGTATTAAATTTACTGAATATTTAATGTATTGTGCATTTCGTGTCATTCAATCAATTATTCAGTTTATTAATTACATTTCAAATTCAAAGTTTGCAATAGTTTTGCTGTGAATTAGGTTTTTGTCTATTTATTTAATACATAGAAATGATCTGTATGGATTGATAGTTAAATATTTTTATCTTGATTTTTTGCAATAAATTTTTGATCGCTTAAACTTTTATGAAAACATTTAATATTTTTGCAAATTTTAACATTAATACCAAAAGTGAGTTTACAAATATCAAAACTTTTTTTAAATATAATTATTTTGTTTTGATTGTGACTCTGACTACTGTACAAAACAGAGTTATAGCAATTTTTATAAATAGGTTTTTAAGACAAATTTTCACGTGCTATTTAGAAAAATGTGCATGAGCATAAAAAGAAATGAAAAAAAAATCCACTAGCGTGACTCGAGAGTCTCAATTTGTGGAGGCCTACTTTTAATTAATAAATTATATATAGATATAATTAATTACTTAAACAGCACAGATGTCATGTTCTCAATCCTTCAAAGACCTAAATATTATTTAATTTTTGCATTTTTGGTTCACAATTATATATTAATTATTTATAAATTAGATTACAGTTTATATAAAAACAATTTAATGATTAATTCAACAAAATAATTCCCAATTTTTTGTAACGTTATCGACAATAATATCAATTTAATCCTTATTTCCATTATTACAGTAATAAGAATAAGAATACATAATATTATATAATATTATATAATAATGGAATAATACAACCAATATAAACAACAAATATTATATAATGCTAAAATTAGCCCTTAATTTGGCAATATGTAGAAATAAAATGTTAAATATCGGCAAACTTTCTTAACTAATTGCAATATTATATTAATATATATATTAATTAAAATTTTAAATACAGAGTAAATCTATTTTTTGTATATTTGCTACAAAAATTAATCATTTATTGCATAAAACAAATAAACTTTTTTTTACAACAAATAAACTTAATGGACAAAGAAATGAGCTAGATCGAACAAAAACAAAATGTTACTAACATTTATTTGAGCTGATATTTTAGGCGAAAATATTGATTAGATTTTTCTTTTTAGTATTGTTTATTCAATTTCAAAACAATTCATTGTTAAGGCTATGTTTACTCCTTTTTTATTTTGTAAAAAATATAAAATATACTAGATAAAGATAAATAAATTTAGGAAAAATTAGAGTGTAAATATTTAAAATTAACAATTTAAAGTTTATTTTATAACTGTGTCACTATAATAATTTAGAATAAAATATACAATAAATTTATAAAATTTTGATGTAATTATAATCTGTTATTAAATATCAAAACAATTTTGTATTTAGAACATATATTGTTTAAATTATTTTTTAAATAAAATTACTTGACTGTTTTATTAAAATGCTAATTTTTAAAAATTATTTTTTAAGTTTAAGTTTAATTATTATAACAATAGTGACAAGTTTTAATATAAAGAGGAATTTTAAATGGCAGTTGTCACAAAATATAGAAGATAGTTTATGGCACAAGTATTAATGTAAATTATACGGTAATGGAAAATAGTAAGTAAATTTGCAAAAATTACTAGCATTTTAATATGGTTGCTAAAATTTTAAAATTAAAAAATTACAATTTAAAAAAAATATTTTATTTTATAAATTTTAGAATAAATTTATAATATAGTAACAAAATTTACTAGATAAATTGTATTTTTACTAAATGTCTAAATAAAACAACAAAAATAAACAATAGAAGTATTTATAATTTTTGAATTATCTTGCTTATTTAGCACATATAAAATAGATTTTAAATTATTTTCCACTAAAAAATAATAAGTATAGTAATTTTATTAATTTTTACTTTAAAATTTTAGCAACCATATTTAAACAATAGCAATTTTTGCAATTTACTTACTATTTATTCTTATTGCATATAAACTATTTTGTAATGTGCATAAATAATAATAAAATAACAATCTTTTTTGACATAACTTAACATTTTTATTTTTTAAATAAATTTTGTGTTTATTTTTTAATAAATTTAAATTCATTACTTTTATAACAATAGTTTTTGATTTAAACAAAAATAAATTTTTTAATAAATAAAATACTGATTATTACCATAAAAAATTTATGGCCACCCAAAAATTTTTATACATAATTGTTTCTTATTAGTAATTACATAAACTATCTGTTGCAATAACTGCTGCCCCAAACCCCCTTCATACTTAAATCTTTATAGGAGTTAGTTGTATTTTTAGAATTTAAATAATATAAATTGATTAGTTAAATTTCTTTTTAAAAAATTATGATAATGTTAAATTTGGTAAAATATAATTAGATGTAGTTTATATTTTTTTAATTTATAGATTTATATATTTAAAAATACCTGTTTTATTTATTTAGCTAAATTTTAGATTATTAATTAGTTTTAATTAAACATTTTTGGATTGGTTATGTGGATCGGATAAATAAACTTTTAACCTTGGATTTACAATTAATCACTATCTACTCTTAAACTAATACACTAAAACCTCTAAAGAGTAAAAGCCTTGGGATTAAACTATTTGTTTACTCATTAAAGAGTTTCACTCATACAGTAT
This sequence comes from Belba bartosi, assembly GCA_034693685.1. NCBI lineage: Eukaryota > Metazoa > Arthropoda > Arachnida > Sarcoptiformes > Damaeidae > Belba > Belba bartosi. Next base: position 4,790 of record JAQFXP010001500.1, read on the forward strand.
GAAAAACAAAAAAGTTTACTAAAATTTAGTAATTAACTAATCATGCAAAATTTGTTTTATTATTGTGAAATGTTTTTAAAATTTGAAACTAATAAATTTATAAAATATAATTTTTTAACTGAATAAAAGTTCTTTTTAGAAAGCCAACAAGTTTTTTCCTGCAATAATTGATATAATTATTATAATCTATAATATGTTTAGATTTAAATATTGTTTAATTCATTTATTAACTTGAAGCATTTACTAATTTTTTAATGCTTAATTTTGTTATTTAAAAAATTGTTTAAAAACAAAATATAAAACGAATTTATAACTTGTTTTCAATTAATTAAGAGTAAAATTATAATATTGTAACTTAGAGTTTCTGTTACTACAAAATAAGTTTCATAAACGAGTATTAACTTTAGAGATAAAAAGTTTTCATCACTTGTGGTAAATATATAATAAATTTTAATAAGAAGAGTTTCGGGGTTTAAAATATTATCTAAATACGAGAGGAGTTTACTCATGAGAGGCTTCACTTTTTAAAGGTTTGAGTGTATTTATAATTATATTGTAAATAAATATTTAGATTTAAAAAATATATTAAATTGTTGCATTTGTTTACAAAATAATTAATTTAGTATATTTTGTGCAAGAATATTTTGTAACATTTAATTTATTAACATTTAAATAAAAAATAATTTGAGCAAAAATAAATAAGTTCAGTGTGACTTTACAACGTAGTTTGAGCGTTTTTTTGTGTATTTGTTTTAACATGTTAATTAAAAAAATTATGAAATATAAACCAAAATCTTAATTATAATTTTAATAAAAATAAAAACCCATTCAACAAAATTAAAGAAATCTTTATATAAAACAAAAATTATTGATATTGTAAACCATTTGTGAAATACCTCAATAGGAGTCATATTTCAAGCATTTGTTTTATACTCATAAAAAAGACAAACAGGACAGTTTTTTAAATGTTAAGTGCGTTTGATTTAAAACAAGTAATAAGCGTGTAAATTATTAATATTAGAACAAAATTAACATCATAATAACCTTTACCGAACAGTTAGTATTACAAAATTCGAGAGACAATACCATTTCGAATAGAGATTTAATTAACTCTCAAATACTATAAATGTGTTTTAGTGCAAAAGAACAGACAATAGTTAGAAAGGCATTAAAAATGAAAAGAAACAAAAAGCGAAATATTCTTTCATTTCTATGACAACCAAAGTATGGAAAAAATATTTTGAATCAAAACAGAAAATATAATAACTTTGATATACATTAAGGCTTGAAAATGATATATCAAATCGAAATATCAGGAGACGAACCGTATTGAGAGAATTAAATTTTTTTTATTAATTCAAAATTCATAGTCAGAATAGCGCAGAATATTCTGCCGTATAATGTGTTAACGTTAGAATAGTCTACAAAAGTAGTCGTATTTTAATTGTTAATTCTGTTCATCAAAACTGAAATGGATATCAATATTAAGAAAAACTAATTAAGAGTAATAACTAATACTTAAAAAATATTATTTTGACTGTTCATTGAAAAATATCTTAAAATATTACTTACTCTATATATTCAAGGTTAGAATAATTTGTAATAATGAGACTTGACACTCATGTTAAGCTTAACTTGCTAAATTCTTAATAAAAAGTCAAAACACATTTTTCCAATAAAATGTTGTTTTCTAATAAAACATTCGTTTCTAATAAACGAAAAATTTGTTAAATAAAAAAATTAATTTTTTTCAAAAAATGTGAGAATTCATTGAATTTTTACTGACGTTTTGTTTTCTAATTAATATTTATTTATTTACAGAATTTATATTCATCTTTAATTTGTTAATGTTGTGCTTTAATATTCAAAAATTTTGTTACAAATTATTATTTTTAAAATATAGACTAACTATGAACTGATAAAAATATACAAACATTTAATATAATATAAAATTTTCTATTTATAGTTTAATCAAGTTAATTATTCATTCAATAGGAAATCTCAACGCAATCATTACACACCAGTAATGGAAAAGTACGAAAAGATTGCGAAAATAGGTGAAGGAAGCTATGGTATAGTCTTCAAGTGTCGGAACAAAGAAAACGGACAATTAGTGGCCATTAAGAAGTACGTCGAGACTGAAGACGATCCGCTTATTAAAAAAATCGCTTTACGAGAGATTCGAATGCTTAAAGTGAGTCAATTATAATTTATTCATTACATTTGAGATTATTTTATTATAGAATTATTTGCATTCTTATAGCTATTAAAACATCCGAATCTAATCAATTTGATTGAAGTTTTTCGACGTAAACGAAAATTGCATTTAGTCTTCGAATATTGTGAGCTAACTGTGTTGGACATACTCGAGAAGTACCCGAAGGGTGTGCCGGACAGCTTGACCAAGAAGATTATTTGGCAAACGATAAACGCAATCAATTTTTGTCATCAACACAACGTATGATATTTTTCTATTCAAGTATTTACAGCCATATGTATAGCAAAAAGTTATGCTGTTTAAATTTAAATTTGAATTATTAATTAAATTTTTTGCTTAATTTAGTTTTAAAATTTTTGAAATTGAATAATATTAAAAAGTATACTTAGTAGCTTGTTTATACTTAATATTGATTAACATTGATATGCATTTATTATGAGTATTTGAAATGCAAACTAGGTATTAAGTTCATATAAATCATTTAGTTTAGTTCATTTTATTGCCATTATTTTTAATGATTGTTTTGAATAAATAAATATTTTTTTTTCTATTAATGTAATAATAATTTCGATTATAAGATATATGAGTTTATCGGTTTGGGTCTATTAAACCGATTTTAACCTCTTTTCTAATGATAGAAGACTCGACATTCACTAAACTATTTATTTAGTGAATCAGTCAATAAAGAACTAAAACATAATTTTTTGTAATAAACTTTTCAATTTGTTTGACCGAAAAAGTCATTAAAAGCAAAAATATAATAATTAGTTTTTGATTTCTATATTTCTAAAACTTATAATTAAATCGATTTTAGTTTCAATTCTCAGAAAAAAATTATGAGAAAAATATTTAATAAAAAAAAGAAAAAGTTCTTTAAATAGTTTCAATCGATAACAAGAAAAAATCAATTATTAGATAAAAAATATATTCAGTTAAGAAAAATTAATTAATTACGAGTTAAGAGAAATTCATTTCATATATTTGTTTAGTGTATACACAGAGACGTAAAACCGGAGAATATATTACTAACGAAAGACTGTGTGGTTAAACTGTGCGACTTTGGTTTCGCCCGGACACTTAATCCGGGTGAAAATTATACCGATTACGTGGCCACTCGTTGGTATCGGGCGCCTGAACTATTGGTCGGCGACACTCTATACGGGCCGGCGGTTGATGTCTGGGCTATCGGTTGTGTGACCGCAGAATTGATGAGAGGGGAGGCGTTATGGCCGGGAAAGTCAGACGTAGACCAGTTGTATCTGATTAGAAAAACAATGGGAGATCTGATGCCCAGACATATGACTGTTTTCAAAAGCAATGATTTTTTCTCCGGCGTTACCATACCTGAGCCCGAGACCAATGAGCCGCTCGAGACAAAGATACCAAAGAATATAGAAGAGGCGGGAATGGAGTTTCTCCGTAAATGTCTCGACAAAGACCCGCAAAAGAGGCCGATCTGTGAGCAACTGCTAAGACACCAGTACTTCATTAACGTTAAGATTCCAGACCTCGAGACCGACGACAATCAGTCGAAGTTTAGGCAGAGGTCTAAAGTAAGTCCGAAATATGTGAGCAATTGTTTTATTACTATTTTTGTTGTCTCTGTTTCTATTTGAATCAAATTTTTTGACAATTTTTGTTTGAATTCACACTTTTATTAGTTATTGATTTTTTGGGTAAATAAAGAGTAGAATATGTTTAGATTTGGGTTAATTAAGCAAATATTTATGAGCTTGCAATTAAATAAAAAGAGTTGTTTATAACAATGATGTACTTGATGAGAATATTTTAGATAAATTAGATTTTTAATTTTAGATTTTATGCAGATATAGTTATTATTTGAGTTAAAGCTACTATAGTAGTAGTTATGCTTTTTCTATAACTAGACTATCAAAAAGTTTTCTCATTTAAACTAAATTTTGTAAAATTTGGTACAATTTTATTCAATAATATTAAATAACTATTATATTATATGTACTTAAACAGTACGGCCAACCAATTTTGCCGACACTGACCGGCAAAAGTGGAACACCAGAGATACGTTCCGTGCAATTGCATTCACGGCTACTGAACAGCAGAGGCGGACCCATTCATCAGAACTCTCTCGAACGGAATGATAACTACGGACTGACCCGAACTACTCGTTTTGATCATTTGCCTAATATATAAATACTAAATATATATAACAAAACATTTTTTAAATCAAACATTTTCCCCAATTCTTACTACAATTGTATTATAGGACGTGATATGAATTTAAAAAAAATTTGTTTAAAAAATATGTCAAAACATTTCTGTTCTTCTCGAGTCAATCAAATCAAAATATCTAATCTATTCATTAAATCAAAACATTCTATAGATTAATAAAAATAATTTAATAATTTATAATTAGAATAATTGTAAAAATACTAAAACACACTCTTTGTGTATATATCTGTACAATACACGTAAATAAATAATTTTTTGACTCTTGTCTTACATTTTAAATTTATTATTGTTTTAAATAAGAGCAGGTTAGTTTAAATTAGAAACAATTGGTCTATGTTTCCGGTTGTTTACACTGTTTTAATATTTTTAAAAGTCAATTATTGTTGACTAAATTGAAAAAGTAACAACTTTGAAACATTTGACAATTTTTTATTATGATTAATTTAAATGTTTTATTTTTACAATTAATCATATTTTAGTTTTTTCATTAAAAGTTTTGCATTTTATTTTTAAATTTTAATAAAAAACGCATGAATAATTTTTACTAAATTATTAATAATTTTACAAGATAAATAATAATTACTAATATAATAAATTCACTATTTAGTAACTAAACTTTACAATCAATGGTAAGGTCTTTACTCGAATCGCCATATTTTTCGATAGCATTACTAATCCAATCGAGTGATTTGGAAACATTCCAATAAAAACTTGGTTTGGATTTTAAACATTTTTTGTTTTTAATTATCGGAATACGAATTCTGGAACCAAATGACGCGATTCCGAACTGATATACCTTTCCATTGATAATCTGCATTAGAGGTCCTCCGGAATCGCCCTTCATATGACACAGTTTTTAGATAAATATAAATATTTTTATTTTATATATATATATTCACTAAATTACTCGACAAATGTTAGACTTGTGTTTATAAATACACAATCGGTTGCGCAAAGGCTCGGCATAAAAACCGATGTTTAAGGAATACACATATATTTGACAAAACTCTTCCGAAACTATTTTAGTGTAGAGTTTCTGCAATATATTCGGCTTTTCCTCTAAACCTAGAAAATTGGTTTCAGTCCATACGCCCCAACCGGACACAATCACGTCATCACTGATCGGTCCTTTATTCTTCGGGGGCAGACATATAGCGCCGATATTTGAACCATCAATTCGGATATCAGTCGATGTCTTCATCAGAGCTATGTCTTCATTCAAATAATCCTTCAAATGATTACTTTTGTCATAACATCCATTTACTATCCAATGGTTTAATTTGTATCTATATTTGGAATCAAGTCTGCGTTTATCAATCAAACCGATTAAGAGTTGAATTTGTGTTGAGTTGTCGACTGCACCCAAACAATGAGCGGCCGTTAGAACCCATCGGTTGTTCAAAACAGTTCCGCCACAGAAGTGCTTCCAAACAAATCCGTTATTTAGTTGAAGTGAAGCCATAAATGGAAACTCTTTGAGTTTGGCATCAGTTCCGCCAACAATGAATTGAGTCATACTTTTGTCGATTAATGAACTTTTGCCACAATCTGAGGGACTTTCGAACGAATAGGTCTCCAATACTTCGATTGTCACTAAAAACATAAAAAAGTTTTAAATAATTAATTAAATCTTAGAAATTGTGAAACAATACCAATAATTATGAGAATATATTGAATATACTTTACTTGCATTAAATTTTTTGTAATTCTATTCATTTGTCACTCAATTAATTCTTAAAATTAATACAAAAAATTCAAAGAATTAAAAATATATAAATTGTTTTTCAATATTAAAATTAATATTATAGAACTATCAAATCTAAAAATTTAAATTAAAAATTAGCGCGCGTGCATGTTAAATTTAATTAGTTATTTAATCGCACAGATATGGAGCGTTGGGTTCACTACTAAAGGTTGACTGAAATAATTTTAGTTAAATAATTTTTATTAGCGCTAAAGCATTTTTAGTTATCACAAACTTAAATGCTAAAATATTAAATCAACATATTTTTCAATTTTTAAATTTCTCGGCAGAGGTCTGTCCACTGAAATAATTGCATTTGAATGCAATCTAATTCTGAATACCTTTTTTGGAGATATTTCGCACAATTCTCTACAGTTTTCGATCAACTCATTACAAACCAAACTGTAATCGATTTGATTGCTGTAGTAGTCATTCAATAAATGAATTTCTTTCAAATTTTTATATTCGGCTATTGATTCATAAACTGTTTGACCGAATCGTTTCATTTCTTCAAAATCGAAGACCAATTTCCGAATTGTAGTCGACTTTGAAATCGATTGAAACAATAGTCGATAACATGTCCGACAATCTGTAGCTAAACTACATTCGACTTTGAATTTAGTGAATACGAGTGTCGATAGTTTGGGAAATAGTTTTAGTAAACTTTGAAATCCAATTAAATCTATTTTACATTTAAGCAGCAAAAATGTCTTAACTTTTTCAAATTTTGTCTTACTTTCGATGTACTGGTAATCAGAAAATATTTGACAATTAATACACAAAGTCTCCAGATTTTTCTGTCTTTCCGCTATTTTTAGTAGATTTTGCCATTGATTTGCATTTTGTTGTAATTTAGTTATAGCAAACTTTAGATCCAGATTTTGGTAAAACATATCAAATACTTCGTCTAAAACAATAAATCTATGAATACAAAAACATTTGACTTCTTTGGCATTACTTTCGACAAACTTTCCAATAAATTCTGAATCGATTTCATCATTATTTCCCAAATAGTGAACATATAGAGAGCGAATAGATTTGGGAAGATTTTGAAATAATTTGAATAAACTTTGTCTTGAATTCAATTCAATATACAATATCTCGAGTTTTGTCAGACTTTCAACTAAATTAATAGCAATCTCGGGAGAAGTCAACGAAGAGGAATAAAACCTTTTAATTCGATTCGACAACAGATCACCGATTTGTCTGAAGTTGTTTTGGTCGACGGTTTCGAATCTACAGTTAATCCAAGCAATTAATTCCAAGTCTTTGAATGCATTGTAAAAATCAAATAAAATATCGAAATTTGTAGTAATATTATATAGACTTAAGTTCTTGAGTTTCGGAAATAACTTCGCAAAAGAATCAAACTTTTCGTTACTTTTCTTCAAATCAACTGGCCAATTATTTTGAGGCCAGGGAATGTAGTTGAAAATTGTTTCTTGATATAATTGATGTTTTGGACAATAATCACTTAATTTCGTAATAAAATATCCGCCAATTGCTAAACTTCTGTTACGTTTAAGTGTTTGATTGACACAAATCCAGAACTGTTTTGATACTCTTTTTAATCCTATAATTTGTCTGAAGGTTAGATAAGACAGAATTTGTGGCAAAACATCGTAATTCAGAACATATGTTGAGTTTTCTTCTGCAATTTCTTCGTTGTTTTCATTTGCAGACATTTTGTCTAAAAATATTTTCGGACAAAATTGAAAATATATTTTATTTTTATTGTTTTAGACTTTTAATTTGAATTTAAGTAAAATCTTGTAATTAAACAATGCAAACAGAATTTCAAAAGTTAAAAATAAATATTTTATGACCAGAGCTGTCACATGTAAGCCGAATGAGAGACAAAGCCGCTATGAGATGCTATAGATGGTGTGTATAAAAAGAATTTATTTACTTTATACATAACTTTCATACCCAACAGAGAGAAACTTTAGACGTTACCTTATTGTTGCATTTGACAATATAAATATGCACGAGAATCAATTTATTGAAACATAAAAATCTAAAAACATATTATCTGCTAATCTACTAAAATATAATAAATTATATTACGAAAATATAAAGAAAAAAAATAAATGAAAAAATAATTTAAACTTTTATTTTAAATCTAATTTATTTTGATTTTAAGATTTTAAATTGTTTATTTTAATAACCGTATTTCCTCACAGTTTAGAACATGTTCTTATAAGGTGAATTAGACCATTTTCTAAAATTTGAGTTAAAGCCTTATAACTGGCATCTAAATCTCAAGGCTGATAAGGACATTGGTGATTAACTGACAGAAGATTGACCTAGAACGTGATTCTATATAATAATAATTTTTACAAATATTATAAATATTAAATAAATAGTGGGTTTAAAATATTAATTAATAAAGGAAAGATTTAACAAATTCTAATAATACTAAACAAAATAGTACGAATCAAAACGTTTGAAAAAATCTTTAATAACTGTAATGGTGTTTGGGTTTATTTCATTTTTGATAATTCAAATTAAAACCAGCTGACCAAAATTTTAACATATATTATGTATCTAAAGTTTAGCAAATATAATTTCAGTTTTAGATGCTAGTCTTATAACATGTTCTTAAACTGCGAGGTAAACTCAAACTATAATTAGTGACACAAATTAATTAATTATAATTAGTTTTATTGAATATATTGATAAATTTATAAATCAAAGTATTACTTTTAAAACTAATTTATAATATAATTATTTTACAAATTTTTGTTTGACAATAAAAATATCAATAATATTTGTATACTCAATATTTCACTTTACCACAAATTCTCAAAAACCTAAAACAAATAAAATTTTTAAATAATTTTTTAACAAATATAATAATTTTAAAATTTTTTATTTTGAATGATTAGCAAAAAAAATACAAATATTTTTCAATCTTTAAATTTCTTGGCAGAGGTGGATCCTTTAAAATAATTGCATTTGAATCCAATCTAATTCTGAATAACTTTTTTGGAAACTTTTCGCACAATTCTCTGCTGTTTTCGATCAACTCATTGCAAACGAAACTGTAATCGATTGGAATGCTATCTAAGGAATCCATTAAATGAATTTCTTTTAAATTCTTGTATTCGATTAGCGATTCATAAACTGTTTGACCGAATCGTTTCATATCTTCAAAATTCAAAACCAATTTTTGAATTGCAGTCGACTTTGCGATCGAGTGAAACAACTGCCGATAACATGTCCGACAATTTACAGCTAAACTACATTTGATCCTAAAATAAGTCAATCGAAGTGTCGATAGATTAGGAAATAGTTTTACCAAACTTTGAAATCCAATTAAATCTATTTCACAATAATTCAATAAAAGTGTCTTTAGTTTTACAAATTTTGTCTTATTCTCGATGTAGTGATAATCGAAAAACTTTTGGAAAGAGAAATACAAAATCTCTAAATTCTTCTGATTGTCGGCTATATGTAGTAAATTCTGCCATTGGTTTGCATTTTCTTCTAAAGTAAGTGAAACGAACTTTAGGTTTAGATTTTGGAAATACTGTTTCAATACTTCATCCAAAACAACAAATTTGGGAATAAATAGATTTTCGACTTCTTTGGCATTACTTCCGACGAAGTTTTCAACAAATTCTGAATCGATTTTATTAAATCTTGCGATAAAGTCGACAGATAGAGAGCAGATAGTTTTGGGAAGAATTCGAAATAATTTGAATAATTGTTGTTTTGTATTCAAAAAGATATACAATATCTTCAGTTGTCTTAGTCTTCCGACTAAATCGATTGCAGTCTCGATGCGAGTGAAACAGAAAAAATATAAACTTTTAATTCGATTCGATAACAGATCACCGATTTGTCTGAACTTGATTTGATCGACGGTTTCGAATCTGCAGCAAATCAATGCTATTGAGTCCATGTCTTTGAATTGATTGTAAATTTCTCTTAATGTTTCAAAATCTGTTTCAATCAACTTAAGGCTTAAATATTGAATTTTTGGCATTAATTTCGAAATACATATTAATATTTCTCTATTTTTCATCAAATCAAATCTTAATCCGCTTTCTTCTATAATAAAATTATTATATAAAAAATGCTTGAAATTATTTCGATCGAATTGTTCTGGGCAAAAATAAAAACTTGATACATTTCCGCCGAGATTTAGACATTTACTTTGACTTAATGTCTGATTAACGCAATTCCGGAACTGTTTCGACACTCTCTGCAAGTCTACCAATTGATTGAACTCCAGATACGACAGAATTTGTGGCAAAACATCGTTATTCAGAACAAATGTTGAGTTTTCTTCTGCCAATTCATTGTTGTCTTCATTTGTAGACATTTCAGTTAAGAACACTTTTTAGACAAAATTGAAAATTTTTGTCTTTTAGAGTTTTTAAAAGCTCGTATTTAAACAATACAAACATAACTTTAAATAAAAATTAATTTTTATAACTTGTTTCTCTGACATACAATTGCGCCAAATATTCCTAAGTTTCTGATCTAGATACTATTATATCTAAATCTAATTACATTTTAGTCTTAATTTTATTAACACTTACTATTTATGATTGTTTTTAGATCACAATTAGTTTAATATATTATTTTTAAAAACTATCCAAAGTAGAAGTAGAATTTGCCCCCTTTTGTATATATATTTTATATGTCTAATGCGTATACGTAATCTGCGTATGAACTCAATTGGCAGTCTACTAAAACTGTGGACTTGCTATAGAAGTTTTCAAGTTATTTTCAAAGCAATATTTAGCAAATTATAGATCATTTTAACATAAAATTTTAGAATCTAATATATTTTATATAAAATTTAAATTTTTAAATATATAATTATTGCATTTCTGAATGTGTAATTACTAATTAGCAATTTATTAATTTAATATAAATTTAAAATTTAAGTTTGTATTTAGTAAACGTGTTTGTGTTTGTTTTTAATAAATTTAAAATACATTTAGACTGAATTTTATATTTTGAGTAATTTATATCTTATTAACACATTTGCAACTGGTTTACTCTTAATAAAACTCTACCCAGGCTTATTTTTGTTGAAAGCCATTTACGACCTAAAAACTTGCAATTTATTGTATTTTAATGCCATAACAAATATACTTAATAACGTAAAATCTGGGTTATAAGTCGATCTGGTGTATAAGTCGCAGGTCATTTATTGACAAAAATTGTAATAATTTTGTTGTATAAATCTCAAAATAATGCATTTAATAATGACTCTGATTCTAATTTCGATGGATTCTAATCATAAGAATTTGTTTTAAATAAATTGAAATTAATTTTAAAATTGTTGAAATTTTTTTTAATAAGTCGCAGGTCTATATTTTTAAATTAGATTCCTTTTTTTGTTGTATAAGTCGCGACCAATACAACAGATGTTACGGGTAAATTAACTTTAATTTATTATAAATTTTATATAAAACAAGTAAAATTCTTAAAATAATTATTTATCTAAAGTAATAATTTTAAACATTTATTTCAATTTAAATGCTTAACAAATAAATATCAAAAGTTTAATTAAATGTTAATTAACTATATCTTAAAATTCAAATGTTTTTCAATCTTCAGATTTCTCGGCAGAGGTCTATCGTCTAAAATGATTGCATTTGAATCCAATCTAATTCTAAATACCTTTTTTGGAGACATTTCGCACAATTCTCTACAGTTTTCGATCAACTCATTACAAACCAAACTGTAATTTTCAATTCTGTTTTTGTGATTCATTAAATGAATTTCTTTCAAATTCTTGTATTCGATTAGCGATTCATAAACTGTTTGACCGAATCGTTTCATATCTTCAAAATTCAAAACCAATTTTTGAATTGCAGTCGACTTTGCGATCGATTGAAACAATTGTCGATAACATGTCCGACAATTTATAGCTAAATTACATCTAATACTAAAATAAGTCAATCGAAGTGTCGATAGATTAGGAAATAGTTTTACCAAACTTTGAAATCCAATTAAATCTATTCGACAATAATCCAATAAAAGTGTCTTTAGTTTTAAAAATTTTGTCTTATTCTCGATGAAGTGATAATCGAAAAACTTTTGTGAAGAGAAATACAAAATCTCTAAATTCTTCTGATTGTCGGCTATTTGTAGTAAATTCTGCCATTGGTTTGCATTTTCTTCTAAAGTAAGTGAAACGAACTTTAGATTAAGATTTTGGAAATACTGTTTCAATACTTCATCCAAAACAACAAATTTGGGAATAAATAGATATTCGACTTCTTTGGCATTACTTCCGACAAAATTTTCAACAAATTCTGAATTGATTTTCTCAATACCTCCGAAATAGTCTACAGATAGAGAGCGAATAGTTTTGGGAAGAATTCGAAATAATTTGAATAATTGTTGTTTTGAATTCATTTGAATAAACAATGTCTTCAGTTGTGTTAGTCTTTCGACTAAATTGATTGCAGTCTCGATATGAGTGAAACGGAGAAAATAAATGTTTTTAATTCGATTCGACAATAGATCACCGATTTGTCTGTAATTGTTTTGATTAATAAAATGAAATTTGCATTTAATTAAAGCAATTGAATCCAAAGCTTTAAATGCATTATAAATATCCAGAAATGTATCGAAATCTGTTTGAATCGAATGAAAGCCTATAAACCGGATATTTGGCAATAATTTCGAAATAAATGTTATTTTTTCTTCATTTTTCTTCAAATCACATCTTCGATAGTTTTCGGTATAAATAAATTCTTTATAATCTAATAATTCGTTTCTTTTTCGATTGAATTGACTTTTGGGCAAATAATGACTCAATTTTATGATCAGATCTCCGACCAGTTTTAGATAATTTCTTTGACTTAATGTCTGATTAACGCAAATCTGGAACTGATTAGACACTCTCTGCAAGTCTACCAATTGACTGAACTCCAGATACGACAGAATTTGTGGCAAAACATCGTTATTCAGAATATATGACGAGTTTTCTTCTGCCAATTCATTGTTGTCTTCATTTGTAGACATTTCAGTTAAGAACACTTTTTCGACAAAATTGAAAAATTTTTTTACTTTAAATTTTAAGTTTATTTAAAAATTTGCTAAGCTTTAAAAAACTCGTATTTAAACAATACAAACATAACTTTAAAATTAAATTTAATTTTTATAACTTTTTTCTCTGACATACAATTACGCCAAATATATCTGGGTTTCTGATCTAGATACAATTATATCTAAATACAATTGCATTACATTTTAGTCTTAATTTTATTAAGACTTACAAAATTAATTTTTACTATTAATGATTATTTTTAGATTACAATTAGTTTAATATATTATTTTTAGATTTTTTAAAGTTATTTTGATTTAAAGCAATATTTATTCTTTCAAATCTATTTGTTGTTTATATTGAAACGATGGAAAGTATACGAAATAATTTTCCATGTTGAATTGATGTTTTAGAAAATAATAACTAAATCTCAATGTAATATATCCGCCAATTTCTAAAACTTTTTCGCGTTTATCCGTCTGTTCGATACAACTCTGGAACTGATTCGACACTCTCTTTAATCCTATAATTTGTCTTAAGTCGAGATACGACAAGATTTGCAGCAAAACTTCGTTATTCAGAATATATGACGAGTTTTCTTCTGCCAATTCTTCGTTTACTTCATTTTCAGACATTTTGGTTGAAATTACTTTTTGAACAAAACTAAAATATTGTACATTTTTATTGTTTAAACTTTAAATTTTATTTTATTTTGCAATTAGTTAAGATTGTTAAAAAATTTAATATAAATAAGTTTAACTGTAAACCAAGCTTAGTTTTCCAAAATTTTAAAATAATTATAACTGTTTTTTATATATTTAAAACAATAGTTTATTATAGTTGCAAATGGCGTTTCTCAACTCGAATTATTAAACAACTAATTTGTTTTTTATTTGTTCAAAACATTCAATTATAAATATACTGAAACTAAATTCTATTGTTGTTTATGAATAAAAATATACTTAAAAGTTAACTAATTTAGTACAAACTGTAAGAGATTT
>JAQFXP010001501.1:0-18975 GCA_034693685.1 Belba bartosi
AGAGAGAGAGAGAGAGAGAGAGAGAGAGAGAGAGAGAGAGTGAGAGACGGAGGGAGGGAGGGAGGGAGAGTAAGAGAGACTGAAAGTGTCTTTTATTCCGTTTCACAATTGATTTGAATTTAATTAAAATCCATTTATTACTCGATTTGGTATTTGAAAAGAGATATAGATTTTTATGGCTTTCTCTCCGTTTCTGACATCAGTTGTAATTAAATTAGAGTTTCTTTTATTGAATGAGAAATGAGTCGAATATTGGAATAAATTGCTGAATAAAATCCTAATTTAATTCAATACGACTTTATATATTAGTTTTTAAGAAACAAAATGTTTGATTTTTACACAAATGTATAAAATGAATGTATTTTTGCTTTTGTGTAGAATTAGTTAGAAGTTTTCGTTTAATAAAACACATAGTATTCTAAACAATGTATATTCAGTTAAAATATATGTATAATATTTTTTCAAACATATGATATATTATTTACAAAATATATATTTCGAGTCAAATAAATCTTAATTAAAGTTTTAGTTTATATATTTTACAGAACAGTAATTGTGTGTAAAATAATATAAAATTTTTTGCTTGTTAAAAAATGTTTTTTGTATAAAATATCTTGCTAAAAATCAATTAATATAGAGAGTATTTATTTATATAATATTTTTGCAACATTTTACTTTAAATATTTTAATAGCTTGTCCCCGCAGGGGTTACCGAGTTAGTTTTGTTTCGAGTTTTAGAAGTTTCGGATTATTTGACAAATAGTCAAAAATTAATTCTAAATATTTTTAAACTTAATTAAAGCAAAAATGTGTAAAATATTACATCAAATGTAGTTTTAGATCTCTAAGTCTGCTCTCAATTAAGAGTAAATGCATTCAAAATAGAGTATAATTCAAATGAAGGAAAAGCTATCAAAAAGTTTTAATTGCTTTTCTGACACCAGAAGAGCTCATTAGCGCCAATGCTATTAATTATGGACTAAAAGACAAATGCAGTCATACTTTCGGTTCTTATCATTACTATTATTCGAGACATTAAAGAGAGTGAGAAATGAAGTAATGATTTGATGATTGAATAACTCAAACACTGCACTCAATGCCTGTAATTGTGTTTTCATTCGCTTTGTTTGGTTTTAGAGAAGTTTTGTTTTAATTATTATTATTTCGAAAATTCTAATGAGTTTTCATTTTTTGTCCGAAAAATTTATACTAAAATTAATTTGCGTTAAGAGAGTGAATGAAATTGTTATTGAGATCTTGTTGTTAATTAAGTGTATATTTTGTACTAATTAATGCTATTATTTAATATTAAAAGTGACCATGGGCATATTTTAAAAAGAATAAAAAACGATGTATTTTAAAAATAATTTTTAAATATAATAATTTAGAATATTAATTACATAATTAAATAAAATAAAATGCAATAATTAATTAAATAAATTGTTATAAAGTTTATTAAAAATTATTATTATTTTATTATAATGTTAACCTTAGGAAGATATTTTCTCAGAATACAAAATACTTGTTACTTACTTTTACCCTTTAGTTAACAAGTATAAAAGGCATAACTGCATAGATCTAAGAAAAAAAGCAGATACACGGTTTTTGTTTGTTTAATAAACAGCTATATGTTATTTAACTCATTTTAATCTTTAAATAAATAATTTTTTAAGTCTTTAACTCAACCTTTTATTATTTATATTTTGTATTAATTCAAAATATTTTTTAATTGTTTATTTAATTTTTTGTTTGGTAGTAATTAGAGTTTTAAAATTTGTTTTTAATAACTTAAAATGTTATCCTGTTTAATTTGTACAATTAATTTAAATTTAAATAGTTTATCAGATAATTAATTTTGTTTTTACAAACTTTTCGAAATGATTAAAAGTTATATAGTTTTCGAAATTTATCGAATTGACTCAATTCGTATGTTTGCGAATATAACTCAAAATGAGTTAAGAGTTATGTCTTATCTGTTGATCGCCTGAAGGCATAGAAACGCATTTTATTTGATTATAAATATTGAATAAATATAAGAAATATATCCTTCGCTCGACTTTCCGAATAGAGATATTTGATTTTAATAAACTTTTATTCCAAACACATCTTTTGCGCTGAAATTAATAATTTTAATGACAAAGTTAACGCAAATATTTAATTTAACTTAATTAAAAGTTATTCAATCATGCTCATAAAATTTGATGCAGTAGATGACAAATATTTAAGTAATTAAAAAATATATTACATTTATATTATAATATTTATCTCGAATTTAAGATAAAATTCTTTTTTTAGAAACTAAGATAATATAAAAAACTGCATGTTTATTTATTTATTTTAAATATAATTAATGATCTTGGCATTATTTAAAAATATGTAGTTGACAAAATCATACATATTTAAAATATATTAGATTTATTTTTCTTATATGCTATTTATATACATAATACTCGTAAAATAGTAAAATTTATTAGCTAGCACATTCTAATATTGTAGTTAACAGATAAATGTAACTTAAATTAGAAACTAAAAATTTGAATCAAATTTTATATTCAAATTAATAAATAAATTAAAAACTAATTCATTGATAATTAGATAATAGATTACAAGTGTATTAAATAAATACAATACAAATGTATATATGGCTTAACATATGGAGTGAGAGAAACATATTTTTATTAAATTACTGATAAATTATATCCTGAGCTGTCATTCAGACTTGAAAGTCAACAGAAAATAACGAATAAATATATTAAACAAATAACAGAAACATGCGTTCAGTCATATGTAGAATATATTAAACTTAATTAACATTCAAATGTTATTCATTGCCACAAAATTTTTACATATATTTTGTGTTTAGTTAATGTTTTATGCAATTCGTTATAAATAATATTTTAATACAATTAATGCTTAATAACTCTCAATAGAAATTAATTAAATAAATATTAAACTTAATATTTAACTTGATACTCAATATAATACTTGAAACTTAATTCTATTTATTGTAATTTTTATAATACAAAAAACTAATTGAATACAAAACACATAAAATGCAAATTAGCTAGTTCATGTCTAAAGCCAGCTGTTGTTAGAACTAGTTTTAATTTTTTATTTCTAACTATAGCTTTTTTATTGATATCAAATAACTATTCAAATAGTGATAAAAATAGGCATAAAAATCAAAATAAACAAAATTGATAAACAAGTCATTCATTTAATGTAAATGCATTGAAAGCAAATGAAAAGAAACGATTGAAACCGATTTTGAGTGAAACGACTGTTTGAAAGTCCGGCGAATCACTGATCGCTCCGAAAGACTGTCTCATAAATCAGAGCCAACTCTGCTTTCGATGATAGCTATCATTAAAGACAACTATTTCTCTCCTTTCGGTGTTTCTAATATTCAATGAATAGAACATTCAATTCAATTGCCATTCGATGTAATGCATGAAAAAACTCTTGTATTTCATTCATTCGATACAATGTCTGCCGATCTGTAAAGTCGTCAAAACTATTCACAAAATTTATGTAAAATCTATTGAAATTTTAGAAATACTGTAAATAGAAAAATAAATTTAGATAGTTAAACAAATATAACTTTGAACTATAGCATATATTTTAAAATTGTACATTGTTAATATTAAAAAAAAAATTATAATTTTTCAAAAATCAGATTAGATAAAACTGTATTGTTAAAATTTTAATTAAGTTTTTAAATTAAATGTTAATTTGAGCATAAAATCGAATGAAAATGTCATTTTCTAATTACTTTTATCGTTAATTAAAAATTTATAACATTTTTATTAATTAAATTTTAATTGAGAATGTGCAAGAATATTTTTTCTCCAAATACATAACATTTAAAACAATTACCAATTAATAGATTAAATATCAGATTTAAATGACATAAACCGTATCTAAAACACAAATCTGAAAGCAATCACTGTTTGTGTAGTCTATTCATTGAATAGAGTATTGAAAAACATAACAAAAAAATCACTAAATCTTTGGCTCAGATAACGATTTTTTTGTTATATAAGAAAAACCGCAAACAAAGTGTTGATGGCTTTGAATGACAGCATTGTTTGCGGTTTGATATTTGCGGTAACAATAGAGCCAATTATTGTTGGCCACAAAGATTAGCAAGCTTATAATTAGTGATTCGATGCTTTGATTAATCTTAAATGTCTTCATGTGTTGTCATTAGAGTTTTTTTTTTGGTTCCGAAACTCTTTCTATTCATTAGTGTTTGTGTTGACTAAGGAATACAAAAGTATTAGAAAATCAATTAATTTTTTTTTCTCTCACAACTGGTTCTGGTGTTTGTGTTTGGAATCAAAATAAAGAGATTTTTCTTTTTTTGTTTAATAATTTAATTCTTTAGCTAATTATTGTACTTTTTTTTCGTTGTTGACTAATGTCAGGTCTGTGTGTCTTAGGACTAATCCGTGTCTCGAAACTAATTTTCGTTGACTTTTGACGACAGGTTTTATCACTCATTCAGTCATTTCATGTTTGGCTTTAATTCGTTTATTTTTTTACAATTAATTATTTCTTTTAAACCCTTTCTTATATAATTTTTTTAATCAAGCTAATTTTCTAAATTTTAGTTTTATTTTTTGCTGTTGATAAGATTATTGTTTTAAATTTTTAGTTTATTTTAAAACATTTATTTGTAAAATGTTCTATCTATAAATTATAAATAGATAGATCATTTTACAATTATATAAGTTATAAATTAAAACAAAAAATATTTTTATTAAATTTTGGAGTATAAATTAGTTTTAAAGTGTTAATTTATTTTTAAATTTTAACCTTGTTAAATTAAGAGTGCATATAAGATTTATTACTATTATTAATTTAAAACATTACTTATGTGATATTAGATAAGTATTTATCAAATCAATATATTAATTTAACTAGTTTAATTAATTAAAGTAATTTAATTAAATTAGTCTAAATTTGTTTAGACTGCCATGTAACATTAGTTTATTAGTCATAATTAATAATTAATTTTTAGTTTATTAATTATTTTTTATATTTAGAACAGAAATTTTATTTTATTTGTAATGATTTTAGTTTTCTAATCAAAAAATAGTATTTTTTGTACTAAAGTTTAAAATTTAATTAAAAATATCTGTTTAGGAAGATAAGTTTAAAAATTTCAAATAAACCTATTAAGTCAAATCGATAACAAGCTAATGCTATTCAGCTATGAGAAAAAATTGTGATAAATGTGTTAAATAAATAACTTTAGAATTGATGAAAAAAGAGACTAAATGTTGACATTTCCGAAAAAAGTCGTATTTTTCGCTTTCAATGTATTTTTTCTCAATCTTAACAAAAATAGAAAAACTTTTTTTTTCTGTTTCCGATTTGAATATTAAATTCGTTTCTCAGACAACAAACAGAACTAACTCTTATCCGACGAACACTGTCTTCAGAGTCGAGACACGACATAATCTCCTGAGCGCTGAGTAGTCGAGTGCCGAACCGGAAGAGCAAACACAAGGAAAGCATTTCAATACCCAATCAATCAATGCTTTGAAAACTTTTAGCGTTTACTCCAATACTCTATCCATTGATATATCAAACAAAGTGTACATCAGTTGCGATATTCACTGTACTATTGATAGCAGCAGTAGTGTTGAGGGCCGGGAGTGCATCACATGTTGATTGGGAGCACAGTGTGTATGAGTGCTCTTCACTTATGGATGGGATGTAAATGCAGTCAATCTTTAAGCGTATTAGCGATCACTACTCGACTGTACAGTAAAGACAAATACATTTCAACTCAATATTAATACAATTCGGAGCCAATGCTAATCAGCGCTTATTTCCCGGCCTTTCACTCGTTGTTATCACTCGTGTGTCAGAAACTCTCTATTAGTCCTATTATTTCAATACATTTACTAATCTCTATATTCACTACATATTAAACACATAATATTCTGAACCATATTCTGTCAATTCTTTTCTCTATTATATGTTTTTTTTGCACTAATCATATGATTCATATCTAATGTATTTCAATAATAAGCTCTTTGTTTATCCGATGCAGTCATTCATCAAAATATGAAATATATTTTTTGACCAAATATTTGAATATATGTCTAATGCTGTGTCAGATATGCAATGATTTATCTGAATATTAATATTGATAGCATCTGGAGCTTTAAAATGAGATAAATTATATGAACATCATTTTTATGGATTATTCTTTGTTTTAAAAATTATATATTTTGTGTCTCTTTTTTGCTATTGTATTGAATTTTTATTTTATTTTATTATATAATTTAAGGTTTAAATACATATTAATTAAATAAATTTTTGTTTGAATTATCTGTTTATTTAATATCAAATTATTAATGAATTTAATATAAAATAGTTTCTCATATTTGAGTAGATTTTGCGTCAAAAAAGTGATTTTTATTGAAATATATTCTTTGCGCCAAATATTTGCTTTTCTCTATATTTTCCAAAAATCTTATCTATATTTCACTTTCAGTCGAATTCTTCCCTAACATTAAAGTCAATATTTTATATCACTTTTCGCCCGAAATTTTGTCTACTTTTGGTTCTTTGCCATCAAATCAATGTCGAGTTATCTTCAAAAGAGAATATCTAATAGAATATCGAACTTAAGGATCAGTTCATGTTTTTCAGTATTCATTTCAAGTATTTCTTTTGTTTTTATTTATTCGAAAATTTTTTTTGTATTATTTTTTTTCCGAAACCGATATTTTGAATAAATGCAAAAAATTGTTTGAATTATTCATTAAATTTTTTTGTTGGCGAAAACGATATCTCATATTCTGAACACAAACTCCGAATTTAAATACACAAACAAACAGAATATGATTTTGTTGTGTATAGGATATCATTAAATATATACTTATTTTTTTCGGTATATCTTATTAAATGTAATTTAAATTTAAAATTCTTTTCCTATTTTTGTAAAATGTTTTAATGAAAAGTAAATATAAAAAATATTTGAATAAATATTTTATAGTAAACCCGAAAAATATTCCGACATTTATGTGAATAACAATCTTCTTATATATATAGCGCTGTATATACGGTATGTTTGTGTTGACTCAACTTTACTTTCACTAAATTTAATATATTTTTGTATTTTCAATCTTAAGCTCAATTATTATATTTTTTGACATTTTTTTCACTTAAATCTCTAAACATTTGAGATTTTATTTTTTTAAATAAAAATATAAATACATAAAAAGTTTTAATACAGAAATAAATTTTGAAAACGTGTTTATGGATTAGTGAGAGAAATATTCAATTATTAAATAAAATATATTTTTTAAATTGAAAATAAAAATTCATATAAAAAATAAGACACAAAAAAGACTAAAAATTTTAATATTATATGAATTTTTTAAATTTTATTTTTAACTCTCACTTCAATTTAAAAAATTCTTTTTTTATATTAATCATTCGATTCATATAAATATGTTTTGAAAGAATAGAAACGTCTGTTTCCTTCAATCCATTTGTTTCGCCCAAACCTATGCTCTTTCCTACCAATCCGATTGTGCCATCAGTTTCCGAAGAATACGTTTGCACTTAAAATGTCTTTTGAGTGGAGAAGTAGTGCTAAAAAAGAGCGTAAAATAGAAATTCTTTTCTAAACTTTTCTATTTTTAATATTGATTTTCGGGTTTAGGAATAAAAGTACAAAAAATATATATATATTCGCTATGCGTTGAGACACGACTCCAAAGCCCTCTTCGAATCAATAATCGGTTAAATTATTCATACAATCGGTTGCGAAGAGTGAGAACTAAAACGACAAAAAAGATTAGACATAATCTCAATTGTCTTTTATCTCGTTTTGCACTTATTTTATACTTAACTTCTGTTTTATATCAATAAAGGAATAAAAGGCTAAATAAAAAGTCTTGAATGGAATAACGGAATAATATTTTCTAATTACTGTCAAACTCGAGAGTAGATTAATATTAATTTTTTTTTCTCTTTATTCGATGCAGTCTTCCGGCGCTTTCGATGCAAATATGAATTACTAGTTAATAGAAAATTGTTTTTTTTGAATATATTTTCCGATTTTTCTGTTTTCAAATAAACAGTAAAACTTTTTTTGTTCTAAAGTTTTTTTTATTATAACTAATAGTTTTTTTTCGGATAAATTGAAAACAATTTTTTTGGCTCTCTTTCCCGAACCCCAATGTAATCCATAAATAATAGTTTGAGATTAGAGTCAAGAAAATCTAAACTAATATTTATTGCAATTTTTTTTTCTCTCTATATGTTTATAAATATAACCCAGAATTCAAGACATGATTTCTGATTGTTGTCACACATTCTTACGGCTTAAGTCATACTCTTTATTATGTGTTTACATACTGTCTCTGGAATTGTGTTTAGGTCCTAACCCTATAGCCAATCAATTGATTGATTCCAATCCGAACAATATGTTTGGATATCATAACTCATGTGAGATATCAATAAATTTTTTTTCTCATCGATCAATAAATCGATGCAACCCTAACACCGAAAACCGCACAAAACCTATCGACTAATCTAAGACTTTGTGTTCAAATACAACAATAAGTATTGAAATCAATAATAAAAAAGCGAATTGAGTTCAGAATCGCTTCAATTGTGCGCCGAAACTAATTTATTAAATTTAAACTTAAACTTAAATTTATTTTTAAATGATAAAATTATTACATATAGTTTTGTGCTAGATTATAAATTTTATTAATAGTGCCAAGCTATTTTTTTTAAAAGAATTATAAGAATTTAAGTAATTTTGGACAAATATTTCTGAATAAAACTTTTAAAAATGTGATAAAAAATCAATAAAACAAAAATACTTTTCACTATAGTATTGGTCACAGAGTTTGAAAACATTTTTATCCAAAAGTTTAAGTGAAAAACAATGTATGAATCGAATGCTATCTTATCTCTGAATGTATTACTTCGAAACCCAAACCCGTATTCGTATTCCTCTTTCAATAACTCGCAGTCAATATAAACTGCATTTCATTCTAATTCACGAAATATTACCTAAACTTTACGACAAAAATCAGTTGGGAATTGAATTTCGCCTTTTCTGCCAACTATTGCTCTGATTCGCAGTTTTGCTTTCCGTCGAAGACATATATCGACAAAAACTAAACCAAAAACTCTGACCAAACGCTCGGGAATGACAATCACGGATAAGGAAAATATATTTCTATTTATTTCTTATATGAATCGCGAGATACGACTCAATGAGTGAATGAATGACTGTTTTGGGGGTAAATGCTATCGATTTATTGGCAATAGAAGTAAACATTTTTACCAAAAAAAAATGATTTTTATATATAAAAAGTTAATTAATAATTAAATATAAAAATAAGAAAAAAATTAATATATTTTTATTAAATTAAATAATTTAAGAAAAAAAAAGTTTTATATATAAATCAATAAAAGTTTAAATCTACAGAACAGTCGACTTATGTAGAGCACAAATAAGGAATACATTAAATGTTATTTAGTTTTCGGATGTCGTTCTGCACAGGGATTCCAAGCATTCAGTCCGTTCTATATCTCATGTCTTATAGAGGTTTCTCATCCTTAGAGACAATACTCTTTGCGAAACAAAACTTCAATAAATGATTGGAATAAAGGTTTCACTTATTCTCTAACTTTCACTCAATAGCAGAGACACAGCACTGGGCTATAGCTCTATAGCTCTTAACTAAATACGTGATAAAAATCTGAAATTTATTTTCGGAGCTTTTGTTCCGATATTTTATTGTATATTAGAGATGACCGGAAAGAATATTTGCAAACATTTTCACATTTTCTCTGCGTTTGAAATACTATTTTAGTTTTTTTGGTTATTAAATATGCATTTCGTGTTCGTCGCATCTCAAGCCCCGACACTACTGTCCGAAGCCTCGGATCACGTCTTCACATATCATATATACGACACTCAAAGTCTGGTCATTATATTCAGCGAAAGAATAGTTTTTTAAATTCAAATTTCAATACATTATTCGTAGACTTATAGCGAAGAGAATAAACATAAACTCCAGAGACTATGGAAGTGATAAAAAAGGATTTTATTCTTTACATAAGTCTTCGGAAAAAATTTATAGACATTTCTTCACATTTGATATTCAGATGAAAAACTGTGATAATAAAAGTCGGCTCTGATTTGGTTCAAAATAAATCAAAAAATAAAAAAAACTTTTCTTTAGCGCAAAATTACTTTTGATTTCAATCGCAACTGTTTTCGCGACACAACTACTGACTTCTATCGCATCATCTATTGAGCGCATGTCTGACGTTAGGCAGAGCTCTGTTGCCGAACCGTAAGCTATGAGATGTGCTGTCGGTTCGGACATACAATACATTTATTCATTCAGTGGTTTCTGATTCTAGTGCTACTCTAGACTCACAATTCAATTCAATTCATTAGACATTTCGTATGTTTAGGCGATAAAAGTGTTTGACATCTGTTTGTCGTACTGTCAGACTAGTTGTGGCTAATTCTTGAACCAATTCAAACTCGTATTAAAATAAACTAGTTACTAATTTTTAGCTTGTACATTTTGCACTTGTATATAATTAGATTGTACATGCGTGTTTTTAAAAATTAACATTTAATTGAATTGTTTTGAATTTTTATTAATACAATTTTAAGTTTAGAACAAATTTCAGCAATAATTTTGCTATTTTAAGATTGAATTTAAAATTTAATTATTTTTTAAGCTTTTGCTTAAATATTGAGATTTATTCTCGAAGTTCAAGTGATATCAGAAACTATTTGTTAAATAAAATTATACTTTTTTTGTGTAAAAAATTTTTTGAAAAAAAATATTCAGTTTGTGTGTATTTGTATAGAATTTCCAATACAGTGTAAATACGATAAAAACGAGTGGAACGGGAAAAAAAGTGTAGAAAAAAAATATTTTCCTTCTTTTATATCTCGAATACAGTATAAATAGAATCGAAATTTTTGGCTGTTTTTGTGCTCTAACTGGGAGTGAAAGTGGAATAAAAAATAATCTGATGTTTGCTTTCGATTTGCTTTTCTGATTCATTTTTTATACAACAAAAAAGTTCTTTTTCCGTATATAAAAAAATACAAATAAAGTGCAAAAAAAGTGCAGAAAAATTGATATCAAAGTTCACCAGGGCAAAAAACGAAAGGCAAAAAACCTATTACAATATGTGCCGGAATAGTTTGTGTTTTATACTATTCAAATGGATACTACTCTACTGTCTAGTCAAAGGTAATGTAAAAATATATTTTTCAATTTACTTTTTTTTGCTTATTTTTTTAGCTAGCACAGATTTAGTTGAAATTTATAGTTATAGCTTATAAAGTGAGAATAATAACAAGTGTTGTGTTTTTTTATATTTTTTCTTGATTGTTTCTATTTTATACATTTTATTTGTTTTTATTATACAAAATATTGAAAGCAATTTAGTTTTTACTGTTTTATAGTCTAAAACTTTTTTTTTTGCTTTTTATTAAATATTTGTCAAAACATAAAAAACATTTATTTATTTCGATTAATATCCGCGCACTTAAACTAAATTGTGATTTACCGACGGTTTTATTGCTAGAATTAAATTTATAGACATGTATCTTGATAAATTTGTAATTTAATTAAATCAAGCCAAATTTGCTCTAATATTGGTTTAATAAAAGTAAAATGCATAATTAGGTCGTAATTATTTTAGATATTTATATTTATACTAATTTAATTTGTACAAGTTACTCTTTGGCGTGATGTTGTCTACTAAGACTACTTGTTAATTAGTAAAAGTATATTGCTAAATTTAATATTAATTAGACTATAATTGAAGAATAAATGATTAAATCAAATATATGTTGATAAATTTAATCAGATGTTTGCCACCGGAATACTTATTAATTAATTACTTAATTATAAATAATTCTATTTGTACTACATTTTAGTGCCGATTAAAAAAATTAAACAAGCCAATTTATAAGAGTGTGATATAATTGCAAAAATTAAATTTCTATTATTAAAAGTAATGCACATTGGCTAGTATAAATATTTGAATTAATGTTTTATGCAAGCTTATATTTCTAAAAGCATCGGTTTTTCTAATTTAAATAGTTGCGAAAAAATCGAATTCAAACTCATTATCGAAATGAATGTTTTGTATTAAATATTTATGAAATTGTAATAAAGATTGATGTTTAGCCATAAATGAACATGCACTTTCACTAATTAGTATTTGCACTAAAGCTGCAACAAATATCTATTGATAAGGTAGAGCCGCTTCCCTTCCGAGCCCTACCTCCCCGACCACAACCAGTTGAGTCTCAAAACTGATATAATTCTCAATTAAGCGACAACTGATTCACTCGAATGTATTAAATGATTTATAGTATTCTAACTTTTTTTTAATATAATCTATAAATTTTTATTATTGTAGATAAGTTTTGATAAAATTTTATCATGTATAGTATATAGCAGTATAAAAATTTTGTTTTAGTTAATTAGCTTGGTTAAACAATTTAAATTTATAATTACTTATACATTTTGTAATTTATAAACTAGACAGTTTATATAATTTATTTATAAGTTATATGTTTCTATCTTCATTAAATATTTAATTTCTTGCTTTTTTAAATAAATTAGTTTTTGTCGTTTTTTTATGTTTAAGTAAATATAACCAATTTTTTTGGTTAAATATTTTTTTTAGTAAATATATTATTTAAATATAATAATAAAGTTGTTTGAAATTTTTGTTATAAAAAATAAATTTACATTTTTATTTTAGATTTTATAGAAAATATTTTGAAAAAATTTTAATAACAAAATATTTTATTTAAAAGTCAACCAAAATTTTTGCCAAAATTTTTTTTTTTCGTGAATATTTGATTCACTGAATAAGTTATCTTTACTATAGTTTATGATTTTGGGAAATCAATCATTTTGTGGGCATTTTTGATAAAATATTGGTTAAAAATGAGTGGTTTTTACTTTGTTTTAAGGCATAGACTACATAAATATTGAATGATTTATAGCAAATATTTATGAAATAACTGGCACTTGAAGTACAAAAATATTTTTAAAAGATTAATAACCTTTTTGTAAGTGCTTTCGGAAGAAAAAATCTCATAAACTCTTTGCCTAAGATTTCGATTTTAGCAAAAGTAAAACGAATTGTTGTTTATATAGTCTTTACATCAAAATTGAATTATGAATAGAAAATAGAGTTAAAAAGTAAAATAACAATATAAACGGGAAATATATTTATATTTATATTGAGAATACGCACGAGAATTGTGTCCATAAAATATATTTTCCAATTGATTGCCCGAAAGCATACTTTCTTACAATGAATTAAAAAGTTTTATCTTATTTTTGATATGAAATCTCGGAAAACAACTGATTCTTGTGCTTATAAAACGAATCAATAGATAGTCTATTGACTTAAAAGACACTTTAGTTTTGCGCAAATATACCAAATATATAGAAAAATATTTGATTTGATTTTTATGCAATCATTTCATATGATATCCTATTATAACGCCTTATAATAGCAATAATATTGGTTTTCATATAATATAAGAGTTTATGCGTTTTCTGCTGTTTATGAGTCGAATATATTTTATTACTATATTTCCAACACTTGTGTTGTCGTCAATAATAGTATTGATTGAATGCTTTCATTCACTCAATAGCCGTATATTAAGTGCAATAAACGCAACGAAAGCGCAATAAATATGTGCGGAATCAGAGGCTATAGTATTTGGTATTTATATTAAACAATTGTTTACTCGAATAACAATATTTATAAATATATTAAACAAATATTCTTTTTATTGATTGAAATTTTGCCATTTTATTGAATTTGATTAAAACAAGCAAGATTAAATATTTGGATAATATACTTTTTTGTAAAATTATTTAAATATAAAATACATAAAAATTAAAATTAATTTATTAGACTTTCAAACACAAACAAACTTATGTAAAGAGAAAACATAAAATATATTCAAATTTTTTTATGTATTTTATGATTAATATATATTTTTCAGTTTTTTTTATAAATATATTTCTCAGTATTAGTTTGAATGTTTAGTTCTATTAATATATATTTTATACAAAAATTTTTAACTTGTTTGTCGGGGAAAAAAATTTATGAGTCAACCGAACGGCTCATTAGTATTTGTAACACATTTTTTGCAGATCTTATGCATAGCTCTCGACTCGTATTCCCGTATTATCTCTGCTTTCCGTTCGGAGAATGTCTTCGAACAGACGTCTGAACTCTATATCTGTTATACTCTTATGTATTACTCTCTCTATTGTTCACTAAATTGAATCAATTTATTCGTTCATTCATTTCCTTCTCTATAGTCGACTGACTATTGCTTTATTGAATACAAATGCAAAGTAACTAATGTTTTGACAATTGATGTGAAATATTGCCACAAATAGAAGAAAAATATTAATTTTTATTTTTATAGAATATTTTTAATTAAATTAAAACAAACTTTTACTTTTAAAAAATATTTATAAATATAAAGTAGGAAAAATGATACTGCTTAAATTATTTTTAATATAATTTAATATAAATAACTTATATTTCCTGTATTTGTACTAAAGAATTCAGTGAAACAATTGAAATAAATTTAATTATATACTAATCAATCAAATGTGTAGTTTGTTTAGCAAATAAAAAATATTGATTTTAATTGTTATAACTTTAGTTAAATAAAATTAATTTTATAGTTTTAAGAATATTTTAAGTAAAATTGCTTATTTAATAAATTTGCCTGCTAAGTTTGATAAATTGAGTTAAAAAAATTAAATAATTTATTAAATGTTTATGAAAATTTATAGTTATTTTCAAACTTGCTAATAAATGAATATTAATGTATGAAAAGATAAAAATTAATTTAAAATTTTGTTTTATATTAAAGATAAATAATTTATAATTTTTGTAAGTTAATAAAAATTCTTAAAATACTATTTATTCAGTTGCATTTAATTAGTAAGTTTATTTAAATAATAAAAATAATTAAACTTATAAATAGTATTTTATAAATTTTTATCAGCTAGCATATATTTTTATATTATTTATTGCGCTGATATTGCATAGTTAATTATCAAGTTTGTTTAAATAAAAGTTTTATATTAAATGAGTTTTGTTTAAATTATTTGTTTAACAATGCAATAAATTTTTCATTTTTAATTAAACCATTAATTTTAAAATTTAAATAATAAACATGTTAAATATGTTTAATTTAATTAATAAACAAAAATATAAACTAGCATAAAAATAAAAATTTTACATTAATTACCGGTTAAATTTTCTAAATGATTTATGCAATTAAGAAAAAAATAAATTTAAAAATACAACATGCTTAACATCTAAAACACTATTATATTAATACAATTTATTCAAAATACGGCAAAAATAGTATTCATTTACAAATCATTATTTGATTATTTGGAACGAAAACAATACACAAAAAAGCATTTGAACGTCAAATCAAATTTGTATTATATGCGAAATCATTACAGAATACAAGAATATTCTCCTGTTTTCCAGACAATACCCATTGTATGTGTTTTCGCATAAATTTCTGTTTTGTATAACACATTAGAATTATATTCTATTGAAGAATATATAAAACAGTTGTGAATAACATGTGTTTTGTTTCTTAACTTTTAGTGCAATATCTGTTTCGCCAGAATTGCTTTAAGTTTTATAATTCAAAAATTTTTGTTTAAATTATTTATATTTATGCAAAAGTATTTTTTCCAAATTTTATATTATATTTATTTTACTTATTCTATAAATTATAAATAAAATTATAAATATTTTGTTTAAAATATTTTGAAGTATAAGAATTGTTTGAAAGGGTAGATAAATAACTAATAATTCAAATTTACATTGAATGTTGGTTTCATCAAAGATTAGAAAAAATATTTTATAAATTATTTTTATGTTTTTGTTTCTATATTGACATTTGAATATTGAACAGAAAAACAATTTAAAAATTAGATTAAAATAAATAAATATTATTATAATATTTAGTACTAATAAATAAGTTACTACTAATAGGTTAGTAGAATAAATTATATTGATTTACAAAACAAATCTTAAATAAATTAAAGTATTTTTATGTTTACAATTAAAACAAAATTTTTTAAAGATTTAGTTTTTATAATCATTTTTTAGTATAAATTTTATTACTAAATCAATAAATTCTGTTTTAAAATATAATTTAGTTTAATTTGAATTTTAATGTAAAACTGTGTGAAAAATAAAATCTGACAAAAACTATAATTATTAAAAAAGGCAATAATTACTTCAATTGTTATTTTCCATAACATTAATATTGCGAATATTATTGCTATAAAAGCTTTTATACATTATTTATAATAATCTTATTATTCATTCATATAATATTCAACAAATATAAGTGTATTGTATATACAGTACACTAATGGGCGCTAAAAGAGCACTCATTTAAGAGATTATAGAATAAATTCAATCTATTATTTAGAAAAAGCGCTTCCCTTATAGAAAATACTCATTTATTTAATTATATAAACAATTTATGGATTATTTTAATGGACGGTAATATAAAATAACTATAATTTAACTTGCATTTAATATTTGTAAATTACGGTTCTATCTTGTTGTTTTATTGAATTAAAAATATATTTACTAGATCTTAAATTTTCAACTGATTTGATTGTGAATTTATTGTTTAGCTTAATTTGCTAGATCAAATAAGCAAGCTATGATGTTTTGTTATTAATTTTATTAATATGTTAGAATGGAAGATATTTTATCTGATTATTAAATTTTATATAAATGTTTACCTTTTGTATAATTTGATTTTAAAAATTATAATAAATAAAAGTTAAAAATTTTTTTATTGTTTTATATTCTTGCTATATAACTTCAAATACACATGTTTAATTTGATAAGCGTTATTCAAAACAAATTTATATTTAATTTGAAATATGATTTTATATCCAAAAAATAAATAAATTTGAAAAATATATATTGAAAAAAATAAATTGAAAATTGAGCTAAAATTTTGTAAATAATTTACAAAAATATTTTTTTTTAGATAAGTGACAAGTAATTCAAACAGTCATTACAAAACTTAAAAAAGTTTAATAGAATTAACGTCTAATCAATAAATATAATGTAAAATAATATTACATAACATAAGTGTAACAAAAAATTTGTGATAAAAATAATTTTCACAATAAAAGCCTAAACGACTTTTGAGATAAAATACTTGACTTCAGAAAATGAGTCACAAATGTTGTGATTAACTCAAAACACATTATTTTGAAGCAATACTGATATAAAAGTTATGTAATTTTTTGAAAATATACTCTATTTTGAAAAATATGTTTGAATGTACTAGTATATATATTTTTATATGAAAATTGCCAAGGGCAAACACGCAAACAATTTGTTCATTTTTAGTATTAGTTTAAAGAATATAAACTCCACTTCCATTACAAGAGTTCCTCTTCTCGTCTCCACTTCTCCTACTCTTATCATCAAAAGAATGACTACTTTTCAGACTCAACGACCAGAGAGTAAATGCATTACTCTTTCGGTTCATTACATTGAAAATTAGATTTTTATTACAATTCTGTTTATCTTTTGCACATTTCTATGAATTACCATAAAAAGCCGAATTTGATTCAAAAACAGATCTAAAGATTGCGTTTGAATGCAAACCATAGAAATTGCTATATTTTCTTAATTAAAAGTCTAATTGAAAATCATTTTTAATGTCTATTAAGAATAGTTATTAATTTGTGCCTTAAATCCAATAATTAATATATAGTATAAACAAAATGTTTATGAGTTTACAAAGTATATGGTTTATGCAAATTGTGTTTAATTAGAATAAAAGTTTAATTATTAAGAATTCAATTATCAAACGCAAGACTAATAGTAGCAATAAATCGTTGAGAAACAGAATATTCTTTTTTTCATTCTTTGCTATTTCGGCGCAAAAATATTCTAATGTATAGTAAATGTAGTTATTATGCAAATTGAGTGTAATTTATGTTTTTAGATCACAATATATGAAAAGTTCCACAAAATTAGTTGAAATAATGAAACTTTGGAACTGTTTTAAGCTTTTTATTTATAGTCATGAAAAGGGCCAACAGATTAGGGAAAGAATTTTTTCGTTCATTAATTTATTCGTTCACTCATTCTCTACAGAATTTGTGTTAAAATATTATTTTTTTTCGTAAATATCTGACAGAATATGATATATAATACCATTTAGTTAATGATATCTATAACAGAAATAATTGATAATAATTGCTATTATGCTCTCAATAGTGCACTCGTTGTACAGTCGGTGCACATCAATAGCATCGATGATAACTATAATTATTAAATATTAAACCAATTTTTCTTAAATAAATGTTTTGTTTAATCTGTTTTTCCTACTTAATCGTGAAAAATGTTTTCGACACTTAAACAAAAATTTGCAAACAAACATGTTCATTTTCTTTTGTTTTTCTTATGATAAAGCGATATTAAATTTAATACAAAAAAGTGCTTTAATTACTTCCGCGTCTAATATCTAATAAATTCATTTAACACTATTTATTATCTTATATCGAGTTAATTTATAATGCTAATTTAATATATGATAATATTGTTACTAATTTATATTTTTTTATATTTGCTTAACAAATAATATAAAAAAAGAATTAATTATTTATTTTACATAAAAATTATATCAAAAAGATTTTCGACTCTTTCTCCCTCCCTCTCTCCCCCATCTTTCTCTCTCTTTCTCCCTCCCTCCCTCCCTCCCTCCCTCTCTCTCTTCTGCTCTCTCTCTCTCTTTTGCTCTCTCTCCTGCTCTCTCTCTCTCTTCTGCTCTCTCTCTCTCTTCTGCTCTCTCTCTCCTGCTCTCTCTCTCTTTTGCTCTCTCTCTTC
>JAQFXP010001502.1:0-18974 GCA_034693685.1 Belba bartosi
ATGTTTATAGCACATAATCGTTTGATATTAATATCAAGATAAAAATTGTAATCATTTTCCAATTATATTTCAAAAATATAATTTGGTTAATTTAAATAATCTTGGATTATCTTTAAAAAAACTAACATATTTCAGGTTTTGTAACTTATATAATATTATTGCGTATTTAATATTGCAAACAATGCATATTTAATAATATTAATATAAATTAATATAATATTTAAAAAAACATAATTTGTTAAAAAAACAAAAGAAAAAGTTTGTAATAATAATTAAAACTGACACTTTTATGTTTGTCAAAACTAACTTTATGTAAATTTATAGCATATTAAAAAAATATAAATTGAGCCGAAAACATTTGCAATTTTAAATTTTGCCAATTATCTAAATCTAATAAAAAACTGATATAAATACAAATCTGTTATGTTATGTCACTTATGTATTATTAATGCTTTTTCGGGCGTTTTTTGAGACAATGTTAGAAATTCTAAGCTTCAAAGAACTACTTTTATCTTCTGTCGTAAAGTTTGAAAATTTACGCTTCAATTGAGCCGAACTATCGCCTGTTCTCACACTCTTGGCTTTCGGTATGATTGGAATTGATGGCAAAAAATTGGAAGAATTGGAGAGCTTTGTCGCCAATGTCTGTAATGGCGGTAATGTCGGCAAATCGATCGATGGCCCAGAAGTCGAATTCTTAAATCCGGAAGTGGTCGTAGAAGTAGTATTAATTGTAGACATTTGAGTGGGAGTTGTGTTCTTCACCAATACCAACATTGGACCCATATATTTTGTGGAAACCCATATATTTATGATGCAATTTTTCCCAATTTAATTGGACTTAAACCGGATTTAGCACCAATTTAGGGAAGATTTCCTAATTTTGGCCAAAAACCCCCAAAAAATCGAGGGAATACCTTTTATCGGACCAAATTCTAGGGAGGGGGTAAATCCAAATTTTCAAAATCAGGGGGGTTTTGGCTGATCCCGACCTTCTCAATCTCTGATTTGCTTTCAATTGAAATTTGAATATTCTACAAACTTGCTGGATAAAATGCCAAGAGGAGAAGAGAGGGGGGGTTATGCTGATAAATATAAATAAATAAAAAATGAAAAGCATCCATACCTTTGAGCAAGACATCTTTTCCGTGGTTGCGGCACCTGGCACATTTCGGTTGCTTACCAAACGCTGCGCTCCTCATCTGGTCTGGCGTTAGGTTGAGTCCAGCGATTATTTCTTCCGAATTCATTGTATTCACACTAAGTTCAAACTTTTGAATTTTTAAAAAATATATTTATTTTAGTTTAAATTGTTTTTTTAAAACTATTAAAATAAAATTAGATACAAAAATCAAAACTTTAAAATTTAAATTTATCTTGATAAAATAGGATGTAATTGTAAAAGTGCGTAAATGAAAAAAAGACTAAGAAATTAAATACAATTAAAAATTAACTAAAACTGACAAAATACTAATATTAATACACAAACAAAACCAGAATTCTGATATGCTGAAACTTTTAATTTTGCCAGAATTTAAAGTATTGAAAATTGCAAATAACATCTAGTTAATGTTTGCTAAAACATAAAGTTTTCGTTAAAAGTAAATGTTTAGCAAAAACTCAATCGAAATATGTGATGGAATGATTGGAACAGCTTTTGATTTTAGCTAGTTATGCAAACCTCAAAGTCGCAAATCAAAGAACCCTTTGCTTTAAAATGCCATCCAATCGAAGGTCGTTCACAACTTGAAGTCTGACTTATTATTAAAGTTATTATAGCAAGGAACTGGCACTGATAATGATAATAGCACTGGTTATTATATAACCATGTCGGCTGGCTCAATTTAAGTTATTTATAAACATTACTCAAACAAAGTCGACTAACTAGTGATGGGTAGCACTCGAGTACATGTTGTTCGACAGCACAACCACTCTGATCACCGTTGGGGTGAAGACTGAGCTCATGAGTGGTTGGTTGGTCGGTTGGTCGGTGGCTACATTATTTGAGACTACAGACACATTTGAAATACTCTTTATTTTCTAAGAAATACAATACTCTTACTCTTGTACTGTATTAAGTGCTTTAACTTATCTGATAATTGTAAAAAATTTATTAGTTTAGTGCTATTATAAACTAAAACTGTGAAATTTGTTCAATATTTTTGGTTTGAATAATGGGTTAGTCTATAGACTTTATAATAAATTTAAAGTGTTTAAAAGAAAAACATAGAGCAACTCTTCTTCTTTTTTTTGAAGCAAGTTTAGATTTGAATGATAAAAAGAACAGAAAATCTGAAGCTAATAATTATTGCTTTGCTGAAGCAGTTCTGAGAATTGCAATTCTCTTCACTTCAAAGTTATTCGATATTTAATTGGAATCGGATTCTTGAAAAAACAAAATATAAAGAATAGATTGTTTGAAAACTAAAAAACTTTTTATGCATACAATTATAAATGGCAAAAGAAAGACCACAAAACTCGCCCCACCTCACATTCGTCCTCTTTTAGAGCTTTGCCCAGATCAAGTTTAATATACAAAAATTTGTACTCTTTGAGAAACTAACAAAACTAGTCTGGATTAAATTAGAAAATGGCAAAAAAGAAAATAACAAAAATTGCCAAATTAATAGCTAACGATTAAGTATCAGACTAAATTTTAATTTTAAGTTTGCAAATTTGTTTAATATCTTTTCATCATCAATCATTTAAACAAATTAAATATTAGTTAAATAAAAATACAAAATAGTTTTTAATATGTTGTTTAAAATTTTTTAAAATTATTTTGAGAAAATTTTCTATTGTTTTCTTAGATAGAAAATGTACTAATCCTTAATACATGTACATAAAAAGGATTAATAAATAAATATTAATTTAAAGATTAAAAAATTTTAGCACAAAAATTGCATTGAAATCAATAGAAATTTACAGCTTTACAGCTTGTCCCAGAAAATTAATTGTTACAAAAATGTTTTAATTGTTTACAAATATGTTTAATTTCACTTTATATCTTCTATTTAACTTATATTTTGTATATTTTAACAAGGAATAAAAATTTAGTTATATTCTTAGTTAATAATTTAAAACTTTATATAATTTTAACTATAATAGCTAGCATAGAAAATTTAAATTTTATTTGCTAAAATTTAGGTGCATCGTATATGTTAGATTTGTAGTCAGTTGGATTTAACTACAAGTACTAAAAATAAAACAAACCTAAATGCTATCACAAATAATTATGACATATTTTGTTAGTATTGTTTAACACAATATTAATTTATTCTTATAATTTAAAACCAACTAATCGTCTAATATTCATAGTATATGTGAAAATTATCAGTTTATAGAACCAAGTTCTAGGCCTGGGCTGCGCAAATATTACGAAATATATGAGTTTACAAATATTTAGATTGTATATTTATATATTTTAAACTTTAATAGAAATTAATATTTAATGTAAAAATAAACTAAATTATTAAGCTGAATTTACTACAAGTTATCTATTATACTATTTTATGGGTTAAATAAGTTTTAAGCTATTTAAACGCATTGAACTTATAGAGTAATTAATTATTTTTTTTATCAATAAACTTAATATCAATATTAATTGCAAATAAGCATATTTATGTCAAAATTTCATTTTTATAAAAATTATTTACACAAGTTTAATTAGTTGTATTAATTAAAAACAAAATTAAAATTTTAAACACACATACAAATATACAGTAAAGAAATATTTAACAAATTTAGGGCTCTTAGCCCTGTTCTGCGCACTGTAGGCCAATTTTAGTTTGTGATGCGTTTAGTTGTTTGAAAGTGAGACAAAAAAAAATATGAAGCGCACAAGTTTGATTGCAATTTAAGTTTAATTCCAGGAATCGAGAAGGTCGGCCGATCCAAGGGGGAGGAATTTTTCCCAAAATTTTGGCCAAAAACCTAGGGGGATCAGGGGTGTGATTTTTCAAAACCCCTATATATTTATGATAAAATTTTACCAAATTTAACTGGATTTAAACTAAATTTAAACTAAATTGCATCGGAATTAAACCGGATTTAGCATCAATTTAAGGAAAATTTCCTAATTTTGCATAAAAAATCAAAAATTTGCCGGCCGCCTAGGGAAGGGTAAATCCAAATTTTCAAAATCAGAAGGAATTTCTGCCCTTTAATTCTATTCTATCTATCAATTAAAGAGAATCTAAAAAATATCTAAACTTAAGTCATTAAATAGAAAAAATTATTTATGCAAATTTTAAATAAATAATTATATTATAAAATACTATTTGAAAAGTTATCTAAAATATAAAATTTGATTAATTT
Organism: Belba bartosi; assembly: GCA_034693685.1. Taxonomy (NCBI): domain Eukaryota; kingdom Metazoa; phylum Arthropoda; class Arachnida; order Sarcoptiformes; family Damaeidae; genus Belba; species Belba bartosi. Next base: position 4,318 of record JAQFXP010001502.1, read on the forward strand.
TTAAAGAAATCAATTGATACTAAGCTTTTGTATTTATATAAATATTTTAAAAACTTAATTAAATTTTAAACCGTCTGAATCTTATAAAATCTTAAAATATATTTAATATTCAATTTTTAAACAATTTTTCTCTCTTATAGATTAAAAGTTAAATTAATTAAAATGATAATACTTTACATACATAGTGTTAAACAGGCATTGATTAGCCAAAAATCTCCATGATTTTGAAGATTGGCATTTACCCCACCCCTAGCATTTGGTCTGCAAAAAGGTACCCCCAACTAGGTTTTGCCGGCCGCCAAATGTTTTGAGTTTTTTGCCCAAAATTAGAAAATTTTCCCTAAATTGGTGCTAAATCCGGTTTAAATCCAATTAAATTAACCCCTTCTTTTGATCCCCCTTAGGTTTTTGGCCAAAATTTTGGAGAAAATCCCTCACCTGATCCCCCTGAAACGGCCAACCTTCTCAATCCCTGGTTTATTGATTAAAAATACTCTAAAATAAAAATAATTAATGAATTAATGCCTAAAAGTATGGCTTTTGCTTATCGATACAAATGTAACAAAACTTCAAATTTTATCAAATAATTAATCTATTTTTTATGCAATATATTTACTAAATATGAAACAATTGTTTTGTACATTCAATCAATTTAAGAAATAATTTTATGCATTAAACAGATTTTTGTTTATTTAAATAATTTAAATTAGTAAATAAAATTAAAACAAACCTGAAAATTGAAATATTTTTGCAAACTATTGAATCAAATAGCGTTGGCTTTGAGTCAACTAAATGAAGTCTTAGCCATAAGTTAAGTCTAAAACCGATGCGAAGACCAAAGCTTTGATTGCAGTCCAGACACTGAATAACAATTAGGGTTTCACTGAGTTATTCACTTTTGTCTTTGAATTCTTAAAACTCATAAAAATTGTCAAATGTTTGGATTTATGATTATTGGGAGGAGAATAGGTTTGATTTTAAATTAAAGGTTTACTTCTAAAACAAGTTAACTCACAAATGCTATTTTCTCAGCAGTTTAATTTCTAAAATTAATATATCGAATAATAATTAACATTGATCAATTTTGTTTTCTCACTAGAAATGGTCTTGCATGTTCTTTAATGTACAATTATAGAAAATTTATATATAATTGATAATATTCTATTTTTTTAATTTTAATTATTTGATACATGTTTTTGGCATCAAAAAGGATAGCGTTGTTATTAGGAGTAAATACTAGCAAACATATTGGTATTACTGTATATGTCTAGTCTAGTGTGCATGTTAGCAATTTACAAAGTCTACTCTTTTGTACAGTACATTAAAGAAATAATTAATTATGAAACACATTAATGTTAAACATAAGGATTTTAATAGACATTTTTGGCAATTCTGTTTTGAAATTTTTTTTCTTTAAATAATATATATTTATGTATTGAGTTGATGTAATTTGTTTTAAAGAATTAGCAATATTTATATTTAATAAGTTCTACTGTAGTTTAAGTTGATTTTTTATGTGTCGCGTCTGATAAACAGTGTAGTCTTGTCTGGAAATTATTTTAGAAATTAATAGAAATTTTTCGTTAGTAACCAATGCATAGATTGAACAAAAATTTCTAAACATTTGTATATTTATTCCACAGCGAAGCAGCACTCATACAAAAAATATACACAATTGCAACAAAATGTGTCATTTTTTGTTAAATAAATTACTAAAGCGACAGTTGGGTTTTGCAATACAGGTATTATAACTTATACACTAGGTAAAATTCGGATATTTTAAAGTCTAATATTTGAAAAAACTGTAATCGTAACTTTATTAAACTCAGAATTTGTATTTGCAAATCCTTTCAATCAAGACAATCTTTTCAAATATAATATTAATATAAATATAAATACATAAATATAAATAAAGAGTTAACAAAGTTTTATATAATAGAAAATTAAAGCATTTATTAAAATAATTCAACAGAAAAACAGTTAAAATAGAAATTAGTTTTAATACAGAATTTGTCTTAAATTATAGATAAAAGAGTAAAATACAAAAGAAATTTAATTGAATACAAAATCGTAAAACATTAGAAAAAACAAATAGAAGTTTATAGAAATTTGTGACAAAAGTACTAAATTAAAAGCTATTTCATTAAAAAAATTAAATTTAACAAAAAATAGAAATAATTAAACAAAAATTGATTTATTTGTTTTGAAATAATTTAAATTATCATTGAGTCGAAGCAAAAAACAAATAATTTCTTTAAATTAATTGAATTGTAATTAATATTTGTATAATAAAGTAAATAATTATATTTGCGTTAAATACTATTCGATATAACACTTTAAAAATATTGATTAAGAGCTCAACCATTAATTAAACTAAACTCTGTTAAGGGATGACTGTTAGAGCCAAATCAAATCGAATATAATTCATATTCATATCATTTAACTGATATCTAAATGTTTGGTACCATTGGAACCGATACGACACAAGCACTTCAACTAAACTTCATATTTGGATTTAAAAGATATATATATTTTTCGCTCCAAAATAAAGAGCAAATCTTTTCAAATCTGAAATAATTAACTAATAATATAGTTATAATAAAAATCTTTTGAAACAAAAATTTGATTTTTAAACAAATTTCTAAATAATATATAAGAATCGATTCGAAAGCAAACAAAACGCTATTTTCGAATGCATTCAAAACATTGATAAAAATGAAAGAAAAATATATAAAAATGAATAAATTCATGAAAGCGATGACCCGTTCATTGGGTTGTCTCCCGACTCCACAACATATGTGTTTTGATACGTCGGTTCAGCAATGAATGCAGTCCTTCCGTACTGAGAGTTAGAGGTCGGGTCAGTCAAGAAGGCAGTCGTCAGGATCTGCAGCGGTTGGATCAGTGTGAGGGACGGCACGGCAGACCGACCCAGTATTACGTTTGTTGGATGTGTTCGCGCGCCGGTCAGACCATTGGCCACAAGACATTGCTGAGACATTGCATTTCCCGGTGCTGTCATTGTCGGAGTATTGATTAAACTCATTAATCGGGAAATTGGGCCGTATTTCGACACAAATGGTCGGTCAGAAAATGGGATCAGTTGGTCGTCTTCTGAGGGAAGAGCCGAAGGAACAGTCGAATTGTTTCCACACGTCAGCAGAGATGCGCCAATTGATGGCGGGTTTTGGATCAGAGTATGCGATGCCGTCGATGCGACCAACACTGGCACAGGAATCGCATGAATTTGGTTCGAATGGTTTTGATTCGAGTCACCGCTACCCAAGTCTGGAGTTTGGCTAAGAAGTGGGTGCGGGTGTGGGTGCGGACCCACTGCCATTGTGGGCGAAACTGCCATGTTTGTCGCTCTTATGATACGCGAGGGCGGGACTGAAGCACAGGGTCTGACCACCTGTTGTACGGCTGAATGTCGAACCGGAGACGACAATACACTAATTGGGGAAAACGGCTCTGAATTGAATTGTGGGGAAACCGAGTGTTCGTCTACTAGAGGCCTAACCCGACCCACTCTCTGCCTCTGATTGTTATTCGACGTAAAATTGGTCGAAAATTTGTTGTTTCGGTTATTACTGTTATTATTAGACACACTATAGGTCGGACTATACCGCTGCAGAAACTCAACCAATTGTTCAGTTATCAACTTAGCACATTCCAGTGCCGACGCCAGTTCCTCAAGTGTTGGATGACTTACTACTTCTGTTAGTAAACAAAACTAAGATATAATAACTAATAACTTAAATCAATTGGCAGTTGCATACCGTGTGTAGGACTGGGGTCTATGAGAGCCAACCGGTCCAAAGGCTGCCTAATAGAACCCAAACCCGACGGATCGCCTGTCCTTTGGAGCGCAATAACAAACTCTTGAATCGATTGACTGAACGAAGCGGGAGATTGAAGCTAATGAGACAAACATTAATTAATCGCTTAATTGATTAGAAAATTGCAATTTAATCAAAACCTTATCAATGATTGACTGCATGTGTGACTTGTGATGATTGTCGCCATACAATAGTGAAGACCATTGATCCGGTGATATCCTGAGACCAGCTTCGAGAGCAATTGAGACAATTTGTGTGTCGTGTTCGCGTCTCAATGCTTCATAACTACAATATTCTTCTTTCAATTGCATTAAACTCGAATCGCCGTCTCTTTTGGTTAACTATTAAATCGAATTAATTTCAAACAATTATTACATTAATCGATATGTCAGACGAGGAAAGGGAGGCTTACTTTGAAACAAGAGGCGCGATATAGAAGTTGAATCACGTGTCCGATAGCCGTTTTGCTGGCCTGGTGTGGAAAATGAGGGGACAGTCGTTGGACTACAAACATAACCAATACTTTGCGCGATAAAGCGCTGCCGTCTTCCAGAGCTAATAAGACTAATCTGTTTATTCAAATATATAATAATTAAATTAAAATTTATAGAAATGTATTAAAATTTGGTTAAAATGAAAATACCTGAGCACTTCCTCCTGCATTGCCGGCCCCAAGAACTGACAGCCACGAGCCCTAACAGCTGCCCATAAATTTGAACTAAAATTTCAAATTAATTAATTAATTTCAGATTAAAATTAAAACAAACAAATCAAACCTCAATTGATGTGAGTCTTGATGTTTGATCAGAAGTTCGGCCAAAGCCCGTTCCCCAATAGAGCGAACATTCCTCATGGCTCGGGTCCGGCCCTCTCCCTCCACGACCTGACAGTGCAGTAAAGTTATTAACTTCCTTTGCATCGGACGGGACAGCGATTGGTCTAAAATAAATATTATTTTAATTTAAATCAATTTAAATGTTTAAACAAATGATTACTTTGCTGTTGAGGTCGTAAAAGAAGTGCCATTTGTTTAATACAATCAATACATTTGCGATAATACGGAATATCTTTGACTTCCACGCAATCATAGCTTTGATTAATAATTCTGTCGTTAGTTCTTGAGTTGTGTTGAGAAGAATGCGAACCATTTTGACAGTTATTCAACTGAATTAAGCCGAGAATTGCCTCATTTTCAGGCAATTTGGTCTCAATCGGTGTCGAATCGAATGGACAGCTTTGGACCGACTGAACAGTCAACACAAACAGAGTTAGGACAGGCATTGCATTTGATTGCAAATAATGTACAACTAATTGATGGCAAAGGCATACAGACCTGAAGACAATTCGAACAACAAGTGTGGGAACAGATCAAAGTGAACGGCTTTCGGGTATTTGAAAACTGATTGAAACAAATGGGACACAAGAGGAAGTCATTTAGTTGTGGCGTTAATGGCATTTAAACTGAGATTTTGTCACAAATTTCTGATTTACAAATCAATTGTTTATTTTAGACTTAATTCAATTAATTATCGCCTCTTTTGCCGTATTTTACATTTGATTGAAAATAAGATTTATTTCAAATTTCTTTTTAGTTTCAATTTGAGCCTTAGGTCTGAAGTGATTGAATTGAAAACGAAATGAATTCATAACAAATAAAAATTAATTAAAATTAAATTATATTTAATTTCCATAAAACAAATGTTTATTTCAAACGATAGATATTTTTTGTTGACATTTGTTTTGATAAACAATTCTATTCATAGACGACGTAATGTGCAATTACTCTGTTTTTAAGCCCCTATTTAGACGAATAAAATTTGTAGTCTATCTTGATTATATTTTTAGTGTACCAGTGGTTCTCTCGTGAAAAGCCAAGAGCTTTGCATTGATTGACATTCGTTGACAACAATCTCAAGTGTGTTCTTCACTTCAATCAACACTTTCTTGATATTAAGTGCAATTATAGTAAAGGATATGTAATACGAATCCGATGTGAACTGTCGTGAACTGTCTTTCGAGTCAATCTGTTGAGCGTTTGTCTGCATTAACGCAATTCCTATTCCTATTAATTAATGGACAACTTTTAATAGTCTCATATGTCTTCTGCATAACATACTGTTACATACTCTACTGTTACAGTACGTAGTCATTAACCATTGGATTTGATTCCAGTATTTGATTTTAAGCTCATAAATGCTCTCAGGAATTAGGCTTTGGTTTTGGTTTAGAATTAAGAGTCAAAATATGCTTAAGTCTTAAATGAGTGATAAATTTGTCGTAAGATTGAATATACTGCATGCTCACATTAGGCTTTAATAGAATTAGAATTATGTGTTCCTATAGTTTCGATGGTATAAAGCGATAAAATTTTTTGTTACAATGAATGGCATTAAATGAATTCAGATTTTGTTTCCCAGACTCATAGAACGGATAGAATCCCAGAATCACTAGTAGTGAGACTTTTCACGGCTTTGCAAACAACGACAAAACAGCAGAATATGGTTCTCAACAGTGGGAACATTGCGAACATTGCGAACATTGAATTATAGATCATTTTGGTTGCACTGCTTTAATGTAATCTTTTACTAATCTTATTAGTTATTTGATGAACAAAACATTGAAAGCTTTTGATTAACAAAATTAATATTTTAAAATTAATTAATTAAAAAATGTTTTTAAAAATTAAACCTAAAACTATTAATTCGGTGATTAATTTGATTGGGATTGAGTTGGAAAACTTTCCCTTGCTAGAATTATATTCCAATGAGTAAACTAGACGTGAATAGTGTGCCTAACATGTAGTTTCATATTGATATTAATGAGTTTCATTAGAATTTGTGTGATTTCTCCAAGTTCCCACATGAATGTGAAAGAATTGTTTCTCATAGACTAATTTCACCAATAATTTTAAACAAACTCTAATTTTGATGTGAGAAAAATATTAAGAGAACACAATCCATGTGCTATTGTATTAAAAATGTTTAGCTATAATATTCTATTGTATTTTGAGTTTAAGTCAAGATCTCAGCAAAAGTTTCGAAATCAATTCTGTGAAGACTTCATGAGAACTCAATACTAAAGCCGAGTCGAGATAAAAATGCTCTTAAAATAGTACTCACAGATAGACTCAATATAAGCTCTTATTTATGATATCGTATTATTGATACTCTCTTATTGAACCATTAGTTCAGTGATCAGAAACTATGCAAACAAACTGTTTGGCAAACAATTTCCATTTTAGGCAAAACTGCTATTTTATATTACAAGTGTTTATACTGTACAGGTAGCATTTAATTTTCATCGACAAAAATAAAGTATAAAATATTTATTGTTTATTTCATTCGGGATAATTTTTCAAAAATAAAATAAAATAATCACAGAATTTATACAATATATCTATTAAATTAGGAATGGCTTACTAAATCAAGATTGAATGAGATGACTGGTGTTTCAAATAATTATTTCAGTCACGAACTATAAGCAACTATTGAGAACATTGAGAATTTGGTTCAAATATTTGTCTATTAGTGAAACTGGTGTTAAAAATTACATTATCTTTAATTCGTTTACACTTTTCTTTACTCATTCTCGATGTGATAATAAATTACTCGATTTTACGACTAATTCGAATGCAATTCAATGCTCGTAATACAGAACCGCATAAAATAATTTAGTTTTTCTTTATAGCAGTCAAACCGAAACGAATGACTGTTTAAATACTTATTTTTATTGTAAGCGTTGTTAAGGCATAAAAGTTTAACAATTAATTTGCGAATACATGTAGTTCTGTAGTTCTGACCAAATAAAGGAATGGCATCAGTCGTGATGAGGAGGACTGGGTTTATGCGTTGAATACTAGCGCCGACACTATCGCACATCACGACCTAATTGTAAAACAATTCGTTTCAATTAAAGTCTTCTTTTATGGCTTCGAATGAGCTTTAATGGTCTCGACTTTTATTCTCTAATTTTTGTATTATTTCTTTAACCAAATCCATGAGAAAAAGTTTGAAGAAATTACTGAATTAAAAGACAAGCAAATCATGAAAATTTAAGCCAAAACTTTATTTCAATGATTGATTGAAGTAAACTTGGTTTTAATTCAATTCTGACTCACGTTTTGCATAACTAAGTTTTGATTTAAGTTTAATTAAAGTTTAGTTCAAAGCCTTTATGTGAAAGACTGGAAAGTTTGGCGATCGGAGCGAACATCGAAACCTAATCGATGACTGAAAACATCGGATGGACTTGAATTGAATTAAATGTAAGACTTGACCCGATCTGTTATCATTGAGAACCAAATTTCCGGTTCCTGTATACGACTCTGTATACGAAAAAAGCGAACCAACACTTCCTTTAGGTCAGCCGAGGCTCACATTATGGCATAAATTCATATATACTTCAAGTGAGAAGTGGGACCCATCCCTGTGCTTGTACTGAGCACAGGCATAGTAGAGGCAGAGGCAAAGGCGCGGACATCCATTGTGTCCCCCTTATTGAACGCTATGCCTGTGCTTATGCCAGTGCTTATGAAATACTGAGAGCGTGGGAAACGAATTCTTGTGAGCACTCACTCAACATCGCTTCGATGGGAATTCACTCAAAACTCTTATTGTTTTCTCATAGGAATAGCACAGAATTAGACAAAAGCGAAGAGACTTTCTATTAATTACTGTCGAATGCAATCAAATTCTGTTTTGCATATTGTGTGCCAAAACTCACGGCTCTGTTGGCTCTCGAGATAGGCTGGAAATGCATTGCATGTATAGTAAGCTTAGTTATAGCTGTAATCACTGAATATTACATCTAGTGATGCATTTCTATCAGATTTAGCAAAATATAACAAAAATTTGTAAATCAATTCAATTGAAACACATTGTATGCAAAGCCATATAAATATTCGAGTATTGAGTAATTAATTGTTTGGTTATCTTTCTCTTTACTTTTGCCTAATTCTAGAGCTATTCCTATGAGAACACAATTAGGTTTAGGTTTTCCCATTTCCCATACACTGTGCACTGTATACTGTATAGTGTAGTAGTGGTGGAGAGTAGTAGAGAAGCGATTCACTCACTCTATGTTCACAAGAATTTCTTTCCCACGATATCTAACAATTCAGACAACACAACAAACAACACAAACGTGCGTTTGGGTGGAGTCTGCCATTGCTCTAACACTATGATGGGGCTGTGATGGGGCTGGCATTACAGCACTTTTATGGATTTGATGTGCAAACTGTTGATTCCAAAAGCGTTTGGAATAGGGCTGACAGAGGGGATAGAGGGGGAGAGAGAGGGGACACACAATGCTATCCGCGCCTTAAAGTAGGATCGGCTGCTATAGGGGTCGGACTATTCAATGACTTATATACAGCATATACTGTATATACGAATACAAATACGAATATATATACAAATGTATGCTATACTGCGAAGATCGAGACCTGTAGGAACCGTTGGTCTGTGTCGTCGTACGCACTCCACAACTATGTCAGACCTCTGTTCCTCACTTCTCACAACAACTCAGTTCTACTGATTTTGCATTTTTTAAATACCCAAAAGTTTGATATGTTTTCTGTTCCTAATGTTTTCAGTGTTTAATTTGTGCTAATAATGAGATGATATTAATTGAATCGTTTTTTGAAAAATATTTTGTGGTTTTTGTGATCTTTTGTCGTATTTGACAGCAAATCAGTGAACACTTACAAACGTAAAGGAATTCAAATAATAGCCAATACTTACTCTCAACTACTTTACCCAATAGTCGATTGATTTTCAACAGATTTTCATGTGATTTAAGTCTAATTATAGTATTAGTGAGAAATCAATAATAGAACTGAAAATTTGAAAATATTGTCAAAATCTGTAAAATAGTTGTAAGGAATGCCGGATCAGTACAAGCAATACGAGGCAAAGCGGGAGCAGCAGAGGCAGCACAGGGAGCACAGCCTTGAAACGAGCCCTCCAACCACTCCAACCTCAGATGTAGAGCTGGAGAATCAGCCGCCCTCTGTGTCTCCCTCTTTGTCACAATCTTTGTCGCCTTCTTTGTCCCATAGTTTGTCCTCTTCAGCATCGGTTCCAACCCTTAGCCATGGAATCCGTCAACCGATTCACTATTCCTTCAAAAGTCAATTAGCGATGAAAGTGAAACAAGAAGTGACCGAAACCAACGACAACTGCAAATACCAAAGTCTTGATCGCTTCAGATGTGATACAAACAATAACAGCAATAAAAACAATAGTAATAACAGTAATGTCAGCCATAAGACAACGATCGCTAAACAAATCTTGTCTGTGATCCGCAACGACGACTTCCAGCAGTTGTTGGCTATTCTCAGATCGAAACCCGATTTAAATGTTTTCATTAACGGACAAACGGCTCTTCACTATTGTCTGCTTTTGGGTAATATTACAGACAATACATACGAATAATACGCATTTCTCACATTCTTTCAGTCGTTCCAAAGCCCTGCTCTAAGTCGACTAAATTGATAGTTTCGGAGCTCTTATACTATGATTAGGGAATAACAAAATACTTTGTTTTCACTAAACTTCTTTCAAATAACAACTTTAATTAGACTCAATATTTAGTGCAGTTTTGTTCGCATTCTTTAAACTTTTTTTTTGTTTTAATTTTACTCAAATATTTAGAACTTAATTATTTTCTTTCGTTATTTATTTATTTAAGTCTTTTCTACAATTGAACGGTTAATAAATTATTTATCTAATTTAGATAGTTACATTTTATAATTCCATTATAATTTAGGTTTATTAGTAAATGTTTCAACTAGTTGCTAAATAGATCAAAATTTAAATAATTATATAAAAATTAGATCAAAATTGTTCTTTATACTAAATTTATATAAAATGTTTAAAAAAATTAAGTTATATTTATTTTGACTAAACTATTATTTTAAATCGCCATTAATAGTAAAAATATATTTTAATGAATAATTGTTAGTTTATGTTACTCTTGCTTAAATTTACAAATTTAGATTATTTATCTTGTAAACAAAATTATCTCGTTGCTTTCTCACACTTTTAGCTTTTAGTGTCAAAATTTACATTTTAATTTATATTACTATAAACTTTATATAGTATAAAGTTTAAGTCTAAACTCTTAAGAGACGGCCAAACATACTCATCATTAAAAATATAATGACAATTGGTTTCGATTTTCTTGAGAGCCAGACTCGACTGATATACAAGTCGTATAAGTCGTATAATATGACCCAAATTTTAATCCATTGCTCAACTATTTTCAATTAATTGCATAATTAATGTCTTGTGAACTGAGACGACACTAATTTCACTTAAAGATTCATTTTTAAAACAAAGCATTTGTGTTAAGTTCACTGAAGTTTAAATCTGATATACTTTACAAACGTATCTCATCTAAAAAGTAATTCTAAACCTTAAACAAAATGGTAGATAAATTTGATATAAATTAACATGTTAAAATTTTTTTTTTCTTTAACTACACCAATAATACTAATATTTATGTCGAAATAATTTAAAACAATAATAATTTGTTCTAATCCGGGTCTGGTAGGTCGAGATGTGAGTTGGTGTCAGCAACTGGTGCTGAACGGTGCGAACCCAAACCTCTCGAACCACGACGGGTGGCACCCACTCCACTTGGCCGCCTCTTTTGGCCACAACGAGATACTCAGTTATCTTATTAATTGCAATACTAATAAAGGAATGACTAGTGATGTGCTATAACTGCTTCCACACCCGTTCCACAGCTACTACACTGGACTCGATTCAATTGTTTCAAATTGATTCAAATATTCATTTAAATTATGATACGATTCTTAGACATTATTGTTGTGCAGATATTGTGCAGCTCTTGCTTTCAATTAATTGATTTAATCAATCAATTAAATTAAATATTTAAAAATTTATTCATTCGACACAAAAACTTATTTTTAAATTGTAATTAAAACATATTTGTGAACAAATGATTCAATTCATTAAAAACTTGTTGTTTAGAACTTAAATTATATAAAGTTATGTAATTCAACACATTTTTGCACAAAGTTTTGATTTAACTATTTATTTCAGTTTTATTGAACAAGATAATTAAAAAAATAAAATTTAAATTAAATTAAAAACCTTTCAATTTAATTTATTTTAAATTATCACTCATTGATAATTTAATTTAAAATATACAGTAGTTAAAATTTACTTAATAGTTTAAATATTGGAGAGAAAAAAAAATTTAAACTTGTAAAAGTTTTACACTATTGCAAAATTATTTCAAATAAATTTGTGATGTGCACTTTTAGACTAAATAAATAAAATAAAAGTGCAAATAATTAAAATTATTACCGGTAATACAGTTTTAAAATTGCAAACTAAAGTTTTAAATCAAACTACGCCCATAAAATCAAGTTTCATTAATTATTTTAATTTGTTATATTAATATTGAGTCAAAATAATTTAGTTTTTTATTTAGAGTCAATAAAAAAATTGTGTTTGGCATATTTAATCAAATTTACAATATCATCAAACAGATTACTATCAGATATATTTTATTATAGAACAAGTTTTTAATTTGTTTTAAATTAACGTAGATATCTTGAACAAATTTAGTGACTTTTTGTTATTTATTAAACAAGATTATTAGTAATCAATTTTTATCCCGTGCATACACTTGCTTTGCTATATATAGAGTAAAGCAGATCATATGCCCGAATCGCCGGGATATACCGGCATGCTGTTAAAAGTGAGGGGTAAAACCAGGTTTATTAATGTTTCTAACCCATCACTCCAACTGGCATAAATCCATCTCGCCAATATGCATTTGGTACAAAAGTATTTATGAGTTAATCCAAACATAATTTATACTCTACTCTCAAATTCTTTTGAGATGATTGCAATCAAAGGGATTATAAGAAAACTTGTGATAAAATTTTAATTATATTCAAATACTGTATTATAATAGTATAAACTCGATTTTAAAAATCGCTTGGTGCATTAAAAAATTGTTGATAAAATTAATAACTGTGCTATATTTCTGTGCACTTTAACATGGCTACTTTACTGTTGTTGCTTCAAATTTTCCTTGCTATACTCGAAATTTAATTGCATAAAAAATTTAACACATTTTTGGTTTTATTTCACAAATTATTTCGATTTTATTCTTAGGATATGATTGGTCTATAAAATGCTTTCAATTTAATATATGTTTAATATTTAATTGAGAATAAAAAGTCCAAATATTTTTAGATTTTCTAATTTATTGATTAAAAAATCAAAACAAATTCCAACTCTCTGTCCAGTTATGGTATCCATTCAAACCATTATTGTCGAGCAAATCGACTGATGATGTCTTCGAAGTTACTGCCATTTGGGGCACCGGATGCTGCCAACACATTGGTTTGTCATCAATTATCTATTTTGGTTTTGATATCTCAAACCATTTATTCATTGTTTGGATTGTTTGTAATCCACGGATCGTTCAATATTTGACTTATAGTTAGTCTATCCTCTGAGTAAAACTCAAATAGTTTGTCAAACAGTTCATCTCTGAGAGTCGGCTCTTCGTCTGATCTTTTAATTCTGTTTGTCGTATCCTTCCATACATTAAACTTCATCTTTAAGAGCCGATCTTCGTATTGTTCGACCCTCTTTTGTTTGGTATCTTTAAGATTGAAAGACGTATACGGATTATGTCGAGTGTATAACTTACAGAGTATAGACCCGATTGAGTAGACGTCGTGTGTTCTCAGATCTTCTATTCTTTCTAAGTCTTCTACTTCTGTTCCTTCAGTTCTTTGAATCCACTGATCCAATAATTCCGGAGCAAAGTATTCAGGCGTTCCTTTAGCTGACCCGGCGTCGAATCGCTCAATACAGTCAAAATCCATTACTTTGACGGAAGTAATGGTGTTTTGGTCGTCAATGAAGAGCAGAATATTAGAGGGTTTCAGGTCGTTGTGAGAGTATCCCAATTGATGTATGTGTTCGACGCCAGACATCACACGAGTTATTATCGTTCGAATCAAATCGATTTCAATGTCTCCTTTGTAGTCACGAATAAATACCTTTAAATCAGTCGATGCTTTCGCCATAAATTGAAACAGATATGAGTCGAAAGTCAGTTCTTTTGTAAAATTCAAAACACAGTTGTGTTTGAATTTGCGGACTATCTCTGAGATTGAATCCTTCGGTTGTTCCTGTATTTTGACCGCCAATTGATTCGATTCGACTGTTGCCTCACAAACGTATCCATAACCGCCCTTTCCTATGAGACCTCCGATAAAGATATTGCTTTCGATTAAAGTGTTTTTATTCTTTTTGAGGCAATCCTTAATATCGTCCAATAATTCTGAATCGATTTTGAAATCGATTTTCTGACTCTCTTTGACCAAAATCTGTTGAACTTGAGGTAAGACTGTGTTTAGATCTCCCGTTCCTTCAGCTACTGCCGCCAAAACAGCGCTTGGATCGGGATCTATAGTCTTGTCCTTTTCGACAGATTGACCGACATTTCTGGTCTTCGGTTGAGTCGTGGGATCAATGCACTGGATCTGTTCGGCCAGACGGGTAAGTGCATCAACTAATGTCGACTCAACCGGAACTACTTGTGTCGACTCAAGCAAACTGTTGTTATTGTTTGCGTTGACATTGTCTTTAGGCGCCGTCACACCCAAGACAAGTGTTTTGGTCTCAACTTTTGATAAGATGTCGTTTAGAATCTGTCGAACTTCAGCTGAGACTGTATTCAGATCTTCCGTTCCTTCGGGTGCCGCCGCCTCGGCCCGTATTGGATTGGGATCTGTATTGTTTGGTTCGACATTTGTGGTCT
>JAQFXP010001503.1:0-18972 GCA_034693685.1 Belba bartosi
TAAAAACATTATGATTTTACTTTAGCACAAATTTTATCTGTTTTTGCTTAAATTCTGGCAATTTCTGGCAATATCTGACAATTTCTGGCAATCTGGCAATAGTTTTTGAAATTGCCAGATTTTTACAACACTAATGATGATTAAAATTGTTTTAATTTACATATTAAATCTAGTTTTATAATTTAGTAAATAATTAAGTATTTTTAAAAATTAGTTAATAGTTTGTTTTAAATATTTTGTAGAAATAGTTTTTGTATGCTAAAAATATACACTCTATAATGTTTGTTAAAGTTACTAAACTCCAACCCATTTTAATAGATAAACATAATTTTTAAAATATTACAAAATTTTGGCAAAATTAAAAACTGATGCAATGATAAGTTAAATAAAATTTGAATAAATTTGTCCAGATTAACTTTAATTCCTGCAAATAAAATAGTAACACCAGAATTTAATTTAAAAAAATTTTCATGGTTTAAAAAATTGGCATTTTATGTTTTGCCGCTAGTTATTGTTTGTTATTTAGCCAATATAGGAAAATACTCTATAATCCAGTTTAAATTAGTTAAATCGGATTAAATTGCAATATATTATATAGGAATTTAAGCATGTTTAGAAAAAATCCCTATTCTAATCATCACTTGGTTTTTAGCCACATTTTTCAACCCCCCCTGACCCCCTGGATCTCTCGATCTTCTAAATACAGGGGATAACTGATATACAGTATTAAAACAATGACCGAATTGAGTCCAATATATTAATAATTGCGTGCAATTAACTGCGAATTTGACAGAAGGGGTGCTATAATTATTGTATTCGAGTATAGTTGCGCTCGTTTTTAAGTCAATCAAAATTACTTAAATTCACATTTAGTTGCATGCAATTAAATGTGAGTAAATTCGGTACTATTTTCAATTAAAAGATTTGATTATCATTAAAAGCCATAGTCTTCACCAGGTGTATTGTGTATTTCTACTAAAGTATTACAAAACTCAAAATGAGCTCAAATTTTGAAATTAATTTTAATGTAATATAAGTTCTGTACAAAGAATTGAATATAATTTGCAAAGCAATCGAAAATAACAATAATTATAAATTATATGAATGCTATGAATGCTATGTTTGTCTGGTTTTACACATTTTGTTTCGACTTTTGAGACATTAATTTCTTTCGCTTTTTATTCTCTTCTCTCTTAGCAGTAATGTCTGGCCTTTCGATCAAATGTTTATTTTTAGTTTTATTCACTTTATATCCCATTTGTTTGAAAAGTCTATAGAAATAGCTTTTAGAGCAGTCTTTGAAACTGATTTTGTCGTTAGATTTGATGGCATTGTATAAGTCATTCAGTTCTGGCGCTCTGTCTTCGGAATAGAAGTCGAAAATAATTGAATCAATAGTTTGTTTATCCGATTGAGTGAACGAATACTTTTTCGGCCGATTTCTACTCGTTTTCGGTTCACTCAGACATTGGTTTCGCTTAAACTCCGAAAACACTTTTCGAATACTCGTTTCGGACACTCTTGTGGCCAAAAACACTTCGTATGACACGTCCGACAAATTCCAGTTTTGGTTCTTTGTTTCGAAGTATTTCTTCAAATTCAGAATCACTTGTTTGAGCTGAAGACTCAGTGCTATACCTCTCCCGAGATGTGCCTTCGGGGCCGCCGTCGCCGCCACCGCTCCTCCACTCTCTCCCTCTCGGCTCAGCTCTGCGTTCGGATCTGCTTTGCCATCAGATTCTATGGCCATCTCTTCGTTCGCTCCATCTCTCGAGTCTTCAGTTGTACTCATGAGTGACCACTTGTTATGTCTTTGATTTCTCTTAACGTAAGTCTAATCGCAATCAAAAGTTTTGTTTCAAAAATAAATATTTTATTTACAATAAAGATATAAATATTTGTTGATTGAGTTATTCATAAATAACATTATATTATTTAGTTAAATATAATAGTATTAAGTTTAAAATTATTAATTTTACTTTTTAAATAAGTTGTAATTTATTTATATTTTAATAAAACAAGATTAAACTAAACATAAATATATTTAATCAAGACAATTTAATCTTCATCTAACAAAAAGCAATTTTATATTTTTAGAGTTTTTTAGACGTTATTTATAGTTTAATTTATTTTAGAAACATTTAAATTGTTTTTATGGCTATTTGTCATTGATTTGAATATTAATTTATAATGACTTAAGAGTTTGTTTTGACTTAAATTAGTTTTTAATCAATGTTTGACTAATTGATAAAACGAAGCATTTGTTTGAATGTAATTCACGATTCATTCGATCAATTGGTTTATTGATTAATATTTGAATAAATGTCGAAAATGATTAACAAATTGTGTTTAAAACAAACAATTATTAGACGTTTTGTCAATGAAATCAATGATTCAGATGAAGAGAATAGCGATGAAGACGTGAAGATAATTGGTTCGAACACTGACACCAAGCCATCAATTGACGACAAAGACTGCCACCAATTGAGTGTTTGCTTTGAATCGACGACTCAATCGAAGAGTCCGAACAATAAAAGATTCACTAATTTGAAGGTTTATATCAGAAGTTGTGGCGAAAGAGTGGAAAGAGTTGTGAACCTAAACAGTGATTTGAATCCATTGGCCCAACCATTCGAACTGAAGACAAATTTGGATCAACTCATTGGTTGTCGGGATTTGAAACAATTCGAAAATATTTTATTAAATGCGAATAAATCGTTGGAACCGAACAAAACCAAAAAGACTGACATTAATGACCCGAAGACACACAAGTCTTCGATTGGTTCTGATTCTGATATTAATGCACTCGAAGCGGAAGGCATTCGCAAAATCAAATCCAAATCTAATCAATTGTTTAAGTGTTTTGTTTGTGATTTGAATTTGACTGGAGTTCAGAAGGCGTTAAAACACAGCAAAAGCGATAAACACTCGAAAGTAGACAAACCCTCGCATTTGAAACACTTTATATTCTATTTATAATTTTGGTTTAAATTAATTATTTTTTTGTTTAGAAAACATTTGGCGACGATTTGAAAGGAATTGACGCTCTATTTACTATTGACTCTGAGAGCATTGGTTTGAAAATTTTTCAAATTTTAATCAAAATTATCAAAACTATTGTTTAAAAGTCAAATATTTGTTAATAAAATGAATTTTAATTTTTTAGGTGACGTCGAGATAGCAATCGCTCGTAAAACCGAATTAAAGAAAATTAGTTTATTAGAAAAACTTGAGTATTCAGAACATGGTATCAGACTTAAAGATGGCTTTGGAATAGAGGCTTACATTTGTTCGGTATTTAGTTATTGGGGTTTTAAACAATTTATAACAAAATCTTAATTTGTTTTTTTCGTTCCAAAAGAAATGTAATCTTAGTTTTGAGTCTTTAAGTGAAGTTTCGAAACATATTCAGAGTTTGAAGAAAGTGAGTGAAGAGTCGACTGTTAAGGAAATAGAAGAACCGATCGATAGTTCGCAACAAATGACTCCAAACTCCTCTAAATTGGATCAAAGGCTGAAGAGTGAAGGAATCAATTCAACCGAATCGAGCGATGAATACAAGTTTTATTGTTATTTCTGTAATATTTATTTTGATTGTAAAAAGACAGTCGTTTCGCATATTAATGATCCGCGACATCAAAAGGTTAGTTTTGCTTAGACTTATGCTTTTTCTTATTTTAAATTTAATATATATTTCATTTTAGGCAAAACGCGGCGAAAATCTAAACGAAATCGACGCCAAGTTTACGGTTCAATCGGATCTAATCGGTTAAATATTTTGGTTTTTGTTTATTTGGTTTTTAATTAATTTTTATAATTGAAATAACAGATGAATTCGAAGTCGCATTCACCCGAAAAAATGTTTTGAAGAAACTTTTGCCCAAAACTAAAATCGATTTCACAAATCAATTGATTCGACTTAAAGATGGAATCGGTTTGAATGCATTCATATGTGAGGTATGTATTAAAACAAACTTTTGTTTAAATTATTTTAATTATTATTTCATTTAATAGAAATGCAATCAATCGATAGAAAGCATTGAAGAAATTGAGTCTCACATCAAATCATTTACTCATTTAATACAATGAATCGATTTAATCAATTTTGTCTCAATTATTAAATTAATGTTTATATTGATATTTAACTTTTCAAATATCTTAATTATTTTATATTGAATTGGAATACATTATAATGTTTCGATTAATGAATAAAATATTTAAATTAAAAAATTGAATCAAAAAATATTATATTACAGTTGAAATGAATAACCTTTTAATTGGACAGTTGGTTGAGCACTAGAATAACTCTTTAGCACATTTTAAACATTTATTTTCGAAAATATCAACAAAATTACAATTTGTTTGAAAACTAAAATCTAATACAATTTGTTTGAATACATTAGGAATGAATGAAATGCTTATCCATTCCTAATCCTTCTCATCCGCCTCCAGGTCGGATACATTGACTTTAAATGTCTTGAGTATTGTCTATGATTTCCATATCTGTCATTGAAATACAATTTATTCATTTGCTTCAATTGATTGAATCGATACGCGTTTTGCACTAATCTCTGGTAATCGTTGTATTGATTGTATTGCGATTTTAGCGTCAATTTCGACAATTGACTCAGGAACAATTTTCCAGACATTTACAAACTCTTTAATCTTCTCAACAATTATTGGCTACAAATTAAATACAAAATTAATTGATATTAAATGCAATAATTGTTATAATTATTTAAATTTAATGCTTTGTTTACAAATAATTAACAGACTGTAAAACACGTGACCTCTTTCTTTAATTACGTCAAATAAAATTTGTGGCTTTAGTAGTAAAAAAGTACTAAAATGGTATCAAATGTTTACAATAGATATGACTTTATTTATGAACAATTAATTAAATGCTCATATATTATATAATTTATATTAAATTCAATACCAAAACAATAAAATAAGTCTCTTGATAAGATCTAGGATAAGATTAGTTAGTTTAAGATAATCTAACTTAGACTTAGACTTAGTCTATTCATAATTCAATAACAATTATTGCAATCAATTAAATCAGATTTAAATTTAATTATTTTAATTCAATTGTCGATTAAGTAAAACCTTAAGTTGTTATGAAATAACTGAAACAAAATGTTTGGAACAAACAGTGGATTCAATGCAAGCATTCATTCAAATAATTTCAATTCAGTCGGCAATCAGTCGTTAGGTGAAGAGTACGGAAGCGATGGATCAATGGATGGACAACAAAGTGGATCAAAGTCGGACTCTATAGACGTATTCGTCACTGAATTCATTTGCGATCAAATCATCCAAACAGTCGACTCTCAAAACAAAATGATTTTCTTTTGTTTTTATTGCAATAATTACATCAAATCTTTGTCGAGAGTTAGAAGTCATGTCATTAATAGCCACCACTTAAAGGTTGGCATTAGGTCTTAGACTTAGTTAAACTAATTTTGAATTAATTTAATTTAAATAATTAGGAAAAGCAATCAAATAATTACGAAAAAGGATTGAATAAAAAGTTTTTAATTAAATCGATAACTAATTCATTGGACTATTTGTCGCCAAAAGGTTTAAATTATAATTTAAAGATTGAAATATATCTAAAATATTGAATCGATAGACAAAATATGTTATAAATTACAAACTTTTGAATAATTGGTTTATATTAATAGAACGAAAAGAACTAATAAATCGAGAATTGGATCGAATTCCTAATGATCTAAAACATTATTACCACAGAAAAGGAATCAGACTTATGGACAGCATTGGAGTGAATGCCTATTATTGCAAAGTTTGTCTCAAAAACTGTTTATATTTTGTTATTTCAAAACATTTTGGTTTCAATTCTATGAATAGATGTGCGAAAACTCGATCTCTTCGTTCGGTTTAATAGAAAATCATTTAAAGAGTGAAATACATCAGAACTTAGAGAAGAGGAAAGCATTGATTGAGTATGTGATGGCATCTAAACAACCGATTCCTATAATAGGACTTCAATTCATTACCGAATATAAAAACCCGACTTTAGATGAAATGTTTTATAAATGCAATCTTTGCCAAGACTTTCAAAACGCTTATCAAATGTTTTTGCATATAAATAGTTTTGAACATCGAAGCAAATTATTGGTATTTTATTTTATTTCAAAACAATTTACTTTTACTAATAATCAAATGTTTACTTATTTTTAGGATAGATTCGAAAACATAAATATTTCGACAATTTCTGAACAGGAATTGATTTATAGATTCAATGAATTGCACCGAAAGCACGGAATGGGATATATTGTCAAATCAAAAGAATCTCCAGATTTGGAACGAATGGTGTCTTTGGAGTCGAACCAAACCCAATCAAATCGAACCAATTCTAGTAATTCGATTAAAAATTTATTTTCAGTTAAAATATTGAATGAATTCGAAGCACAAAAAGTGACAGAAATTATTGAATCGATAAAAGACGAGACAATTGAATATTTTTCGAATAAGAATAGAAGAAATTCTTATAATTAAAAATTTATTTATTTAAAACTATTTATTCGTATTTTATACAATTGTTGCCAAAATTAACTTTTATACTTAAACTCAATTTATTACAAAATAAACTTGGTCGTACAAGGGTAAAAATATTTTTGCAACTATGCTAGTTGTTTAAGAGTAGATTATAGGTTATAATTTTTAGATTATAAAATACCAAGTTTAAATTTTTTTATAGCTTGTCCATCCCAACATTCTACAGTTACAAATTTTTAAAGTTTATTCAAGTTTGACCAAGCATCTCTAAATAAATTAAATTTAAATAGAAAAGTTAATTTTGTCAACGATGAAATGAGTTTATACATGTTTAGTTTATTATTTATTCTGTATCTCTAAATATAGTAATTATCACTTTACTGTAAACATATTTATTGTACAAAATTTAATATTAATATTAATACTGAATTATTTAGTCAAATATTTAAATAATAAAATCTGAATAACTTTAAAATATTTACTTTTATTTAATCAAATATAAAGTCAATCGAATCGAATGTGTATTGAATTTAATGAAAACTATTTTTATTCGCTATTCAATGAAAACAATATTTAATCAAAAGTTAAAGTTTTGAGTTTTGAATGGATAACAAAATAGCGAAACACTGTTCTAAAGACATAAGAGTCGAGTGCGAAGTGGCTTTCATTAGAAGCAGTTCCTCATCATTACAGGTGTGCTCTTCGATAGCATTGACTAAATCTCTTTGATTTCTTTGGGTCTGAACTAAGATATCGCGAACGGCTTCGAGAGAAGCACTACCTGTGCTCGTCATTGGCACCGGTTTTGACGACGAGAGCGATGAGCAACTATTGGACAGGGATGTGCTATTGGCCAGAGCTGTGTGCAGTGGCGGGTGTTGTGCAGCGATTCGGTTCTCCTGATTGAGGGCCACTTGTCTCAACTTATTGACCCAAAACTGTCGTTCCTTAGCATCGGATGCTTTCAGTTTGTATACCTCTCCGCACGCGGCGGACACTGTAAAGGTCTGGGAGTCCTCTTCCGATGGAGAGATGACACAACCGGCCAAATAGACACATCCGCGCGGGTGAGCCCTCTTCTTCTCCTCGACCTTCGATTAACACAATTTTTGTTTTAATAGAAATTATTTTTAATCAATAGGTTTAACAGTGAATACCATATGATATTCAAGTGTTCCTCTGCTGGGGTTGAGAACAAACCACCTAAACTGCCAGCCCTTCATCACATTCGTATATTTGCTTAACTGGGCTTCGATTGGTTTGCTTTGAATCGCCATTTCTTGTGCTTCGAATTGCTATTAATTACAATCAAATCGAGTAAAACAAAAATATTTAAAAATCAAAATCAAAATTGATTTAAGTCTAAAAATTTTGAAACAATTTTAGATAAAATCTAGTTTTCATTGAAATGAAATATTTCACTAAAAAAATATATGAATTGAGAAAAAATGAAATCTAATAGTGTTTGAGAAAGAAAGCAATAAATAAATAAATAAATAAATTGAACCAAACATTTGCTTCGCTTAAAGCGATAAAACATTGTTCACAAATACCACTAATACTTCGCGAATAAGTTTCTGACATTGGTTTGCCGTTTAATAACAATTAGTTTAAAACAAAATTAAGTAAAAATAAAACTTTAAAAACATTTATATTTAAAAAACGAGTGCTTTGTTTGTCTGGATCTGTCTTTACGTAAATACTATTGATATCTAAACTCAAAGATAAGAAACGATTAATCAAAACATTGAATAAATGATAAAATGAAGACAAGTATTGATATAATTAAGTATTGAATTGAGATATCAATTAATGAATGAATAGTTTGGATCGGATTAGAGTCTAAAGCAATTGAGATATAAATGTTTGGTATATATGTCAATAAAATCAAATGAAAGTGATCTGAAGAACTGAATGCCTGTATTGACTGACCTTTGCTTTGATCATAACTGAGAGCAAGTGTTTCGCTTCCTCTGAAGTCAATTGATTATCGGTTTGACTCGAATTAGGATTCAATCGATTGCTAGTTATCGTCGACTCTATTATCGCATCACTCGTTGACATGATTTTCAATCAAATTATTATTGAATTTAATTATAAAATTCATAATAATTTAATTAACAATATTTTATTTACAATATTTACGTTTTGTATATTTGTTTAAAGTTTAGACAACAGGTGTCGACGTTTGCAATATTGGCATTTATTGTTTGGGTGAGTTTTTGGGTTAAAATTAGGAAATTTTTTCTAAATTGGTACTAAATTCAGTTTAGATTTGGTTTAAATCCAGATAAATTTAGTAAAATGTCATCATAAATATATGGATTTTGAGTGTTTTTAAAAAAATCCATCCCTTGATACCCCCTCTAAGTTTTTGGCGAAATATTTTATAAAATTCCTTCCCTGATCTCCCCCTTGGATCGCCTAACTTATGAATTTCTGCTATTAATCTACAGAAAGTTTATAGTATAAATTTATCATCTTAAATTATAAAATTTTATCAATTCGTATTTATAATTTATTTGTTAAGAAATATAGAATTAAGTTTTAGACAAAATTTTAATCTTTTATAAAGAAATTGTTAATTAATAGATGGTTTTTATTAAAATTACTTTTTAAAAACCATGTCCGAAGATAACAAAATATTTATCATACAAATCACAATAAAACCCTACAATATAATAGTAAAATACGCAAAAATTATATCTTTAACTGAATGATCTAAAAAGTTATGCACATTTAAAAAATACAATATTTTCTTACAGTTTGTTTTCAAACATAATTTACAGACTTACTAAATGAAATATTTTAATTATTTTTTACTAAAACATACATACATTAAGGCAGAATTAAAAGCTAGATGAATTATTTAATTTTACATTATCGAAATTCTACATTATTAAAATATTTAACCATGGATCGAGAAGGTCGGCCGATTCAGGGAGATTAGGGGAGGGATTTTTCTTAAAATTTTGGCCAAAAACCTAGGGGGGGATCAGGGAGGGGATTTTTCCAAAAACACTCAAAAAAACCCATATATTTATGATAAAATTTTTCCCAATTTAACTGGATTTAAACTAAATTTAGTTAAATTAACTGGATTTAAACCGGATTGCAACTTTTGTTTTATAATTTTTATGAAAGATTATAATCTATATTATTTATTTTTTTAAAAATTGGCAAATCTCGAGGCCAAAGTCTTCAATTTTGCAAACAAATATTTTAATTATCATTTTGTATTACAAAAATGTTGTTTATATAAATATTTTATTTAATTATTAATACTGCTTTGATATATGTATGTGTTAGTGAAGAAATAATTAAAATATCTCATTTAGTTTGTCTGTAAACTAAGTTTGAAATTTATAAACTGTAAGAAAATATTGTATTTTTGAATGCGCATAACTTTTTTAATGTTTCAATTACAGAATTTTTTTTGCACATTTCCCTATTATATCATATGCTTTTATCATGATTTAAATGATTTTTAAAAATAAGCAACTTTATCAATCCTCAGACAAGTCCTTTGAGAATAAAATGTAGCTTGGTGCAAAGTTGTTTACAGTTAAAAGAATAATTTTTATGTAAACTGGTATTGAATAGATCATATATCTTTGTGAGAATATCATTATTTGAATCCTGTAAACATAAAATTCATATACAGACATGGTTTAGTCTTTATAAGCTACAAAATATACCTTATCTGTAAAAATCATATTTTTCAATTATTGTACTGTCCGAGACATTCAGTAAGGGACACGAATTTTGCTATTTAAAAAACTTGTAAATAGTTTAGCTTGTACATTATATTTTTAAACTTTGATTCTAGATAAACTGACAAATATTTCAATGACTTTCACGTTCATCTATACTCTGATTATATTCTATAAAATTAATTTTATAAATTGATAAATTAGTTTAAATTACTATATATTTTTTTAAATAATTATTATCATAATTTTCATTAATATTCTATTTTTAGAACAAATTTATTATAAAACAACTTTTATACTATATAGAAAATGCAACTTTAAAATAAGTTTAAGTTTAACTATGAAATATATTTACTTTTTATAATTAAGATTTTAAATTTTAATTTTAAATTGTCTTTAATTTTATAATATGTGTTTAATCTTTAATTTTTAAATTCTAATATTTTTAGTAAAAAGTTTTGTTGTAAACATATTTTTAAAAACTAATCTTTGTCCTCATTTTAAGCACATGTATCTATGCTCCCGAGAATAAGTATATTATTTTCTAACTTGCCTTTTAAGTAAATGTGCTAAACTATAAGAATTAAGGTACAGTATGAACATTTTTGTGATATAACTTAGTTTTGATGACTGAAAAAAAATTAAAATAAATGTTAGAAAATAAAAATAAAATTAATGCTAAACTAATTCAGTACCTTATTGACATTATCATTTTTAAATATCACAATGTAATTAAATTATTGTTTAGTTAAATAAAATTTTATTGATTTTTAATTTAATGTGTTCGGAATTCACCAAGTTTACTTACTGTATAAGCGAGTGTTTGTGTAAAGTATTTATGTTAATTATACGTTGTAACGCATTTTAAAAAATAACCAAGCTATTTTATCGTATATCGAATTTTATTTTTAGAAATCAAAAGTTAAATTGTATTATTAAGCAAGATAAAAATGTAAAAAATTCTTAAAATTTTATAGAAAATAATAATATATTCAAGTTAATTACTGCCATATTAAAATTTTTGTTTAAGAATTGCAAAGTAAACCAAATGAATATGAATTTAAGATAAAAACTAGCTAATTAAAATTGCTAATTTGCATTAAGGCCACAATTTGGCCAGTTCGTTTTATTAATTTATTCAATAATTTAAAACTATGTCATAATTTATAATACAATTTATGTGAAAATATATTAATTACTTATAATTTATAACAATATAATATCTAAACTCTGAAATTCCAAGGAATACATATCTCTCCGTCCAATAGAACTGAGTAATAGTGAGACACTCGAAGACGACTGTCTCTTAAGAACCGATTTAAAACTTCTTGATTAGCAATCAAGTTCTGACAGCACTCGATCATGAGGTCAGGGGTGACGTTGTCGTCCTTTTCAATAGACTTCAACCCCAAAGCGGTTAAGCAATCGGTTATTACGTAATCCTCTTTTGATTTATAATTCAAATACATATCTCTCGAAAGTCGAGATTTAAACAGATTTTCAGACATAAAGTCAAACAATAGAAACGCCGGACAAGAGGCCGGTACTATAAACTGGCCGGTCGGCGAAAGCATGAGTGGCCCGGCCTCGCACTCAACTACTAATTGATACATATCGAGGAGTGGCGGCCAGTTGTGTGGAAAGCCATTACGAGCGATGTGTTCGACCAGAGCTGCGGTTAGTTTCTCGAGTTGTTTGACGTAAGTCTTGATCATAACGGCTGGTCTGAACTTCCTGTGATCTATTTGTATGGCACGTAAAACAGTCGACAGTTCGCTCTCAACGGACGGCAGTTTTGCCAAATCCGAGTCATAAGTATCGACTTTTCGGATCAAATCCATCCAATTGTGTCGAACGTCTTCAATGTTGAGGATTACGTGTCCGTCGAAACTAACCCCCGTTTGACGGCTAAAGACAATTGTTTTGCCATTCATTACATCAAAGTCATGGCCAAACTGTTGCTTCAAAGTGTTGAGACTCTTGAGCGCACCCCTGATGTGAGACACACCCCAACCGCAGTCCTTCCAAATCAGTTCCTTTAAACTCAACTCATCTTTCAATTGATTCGACAATCGATTCAATTCTTGACGAATCGGTTCAATAGTCTTGAGTCGACTAAAGGCTAATTCATTGTTTTCGCGCAACCATTCAATTAAATTCTTTTCAATTTTTTTCTTTTCAATAAAATCTATAAAATCTTCGAAATTATTCCCATTTTCGGCCGATTTTTGACCACTTTTTCGATTAGAGTTAACCCAAAACTCGTTCGAATTTTTCTGATTAAAGCCATTATTAAAGTCTCGATTAGTTTTACTCTTGTTTTGAGTCATATTTTCGGTACTTTTTGGTAATTTTCCGATTTTCGTCAGATATTCTGTCGATAGTTTAGATTCCGATAGTATTTTGTGAACTATTTTATTCACATTTTCTCTTCGAAACAAATTTATATTAATTTGTTTGAACTTAACCTTCGATTCACTCACTTTCGCCATATTTTCGGTATTATTGATGTCTTCTCTCATAAAGAAAGTGATTCTTCGATCACTCGTTTCGCGCATTTCGATCACGTCTTCGATGTATTCGTTCAGAAGTTTCAAAGAGTCTTCGTTTGTGTCCTTCTCTTTCGGATACCTCCAGAACCGGTCCGGATGTACGACGAAGAAGAAGGGCCTCAAAGCGGTCGCCACTTCTTGTGATGTCAGCAATCGATCTCTCGATTCGTGTGAATCGTATGAATGAAACGATTGTCGGATTCGATGACAGCATTGCTTTGACTGAAGAATGTGTTTGACATAAGTCAACACTCGAGTCATGTCTTATACGACACTTACCTTTGGATTCGAGTTAACACTTAATTACATTTCTTTTGTTTATTATTAATTAATTTATAGCCTTTAATGTAAATCAATTCAATTCAATGTTTTGTTTATTTGTTTACATATATCGTATTTATCGCGCATTCATTGTTTGCATTCATAGCTATATAATGCGCAATAAGTGACGCAATTGTGCGAAAACGGCGTTTCAGTTCTCCAAAGCCAGTCATACAAAGCAATGCAATCAAAGTTTTTTGCGCCGTTTTTGCAAACAATAGGATTTTGATTTAGATTCTTAGATATTATTATTGAAATGATTAAAGAAACTAAGAATTCTAATTATTATCATTATTATTATAGCAGAAGCAGAAGCAAGTATTCTATTTATATTATTAGTCTTTTTATTCATATCTAAAATATGTAATTTTGTTTGAAATGAACAATAGATTATAAAATAAATTTTTTTTAAACATTTAGATTTTGCAAGCTAGATTTATAATTAGATTTTAGGCATATTTTCTTAAAAATATTTTATGCTTATCTCAGCTAGATTATCCGTGACCACCTTTGCAGTGCGTCGAACATATATACGTTTCGGTTACCATTTACAGGTCAACCTTCATCAGCGACGGCTCAATTTGTACTAACGATAGTTAGTAATTAAGGGAATTTTTTAGTTGTTGGCAAGCAATAGCCCAATTGCTGAGATGAGGCACACAATTGAAACATTACACTTGTTTATTTAATACATTTTTGTTATTAAACACATATGACTCACTAACAAAATAGATTATAAGTTAATTATTTGTTATGTTTGAAACTAGAGACCGAAATAGACGTAAAAACCAATAGAATGAGTCGAAGCACCGGAAGAGATAGACCGGAATATTTGCAAACATAAGAAACAGGTTTTCAAAAATTCGTTTTTTTGTAAACGAGACAAACTGTGGAACAGTCTTCCTCGACATTAGATCATCACTAAATCTTAAGAATTTTAAGATTCGATTAAATCTTATAATTTCAATAACTTAGTTATCGAATAATCAATTTTATGTAATTTTTATTAGTTTTTATTTTATAGTTATTTTATTATTGTTTATATATATCAAAGTCTTGTATGAAAAGCAGCTAATGCTGATAGAAATGCTAATAAAATTTGATTCGATTCCAAACATTTGGAACATTCAAACGGTCCGAACGATGCATTCGACTGACTGTGTGTCGGGTATAAAGTGACCGCTTCTGTCAGTACTTCCCTTGCAATTGGAGTCGTCGTTATGTTTGGCAAAGAATTTTCGATCGATTTGTTTGTGGGAATGGTTTTGGACGGCATTAATATTCCGTAATCTCTCGGCTCTTTCGAATCTCCATTTATCAATATATAAATAATTTGTTTTTATAACAATTTTTATTTTTGTTAAACTCATTCAGAATATACTTACGCTTTCTCTGTCCATAAGTTTCAAAAATTGAAACTAATATCAAAATAGAAATTAATAATTGATTTTTGAAATGCATTTTACAATTTTATAGCAAAAAATTTCAACTATTTTT
Organism: Belba bartosi; assembly: GCA_034693685.1. Classification (NCBI taxonomy): domain Eukaryota; kingdom Metazoa; phylum Arthropoda; class Arachnida; order Sarcoptiformes; family Damaeidae; genus Belba; species Belba bartosi. Next base: position 14,606 of record JAQFXP010001503.1, read on the forward strand.
AAGTAAATAAATTTTCGACAAAATTGCAAAATAATTAATGAAAGCTTTTCATTGTTTGCGATTAACATTGAAAACAACTTAATTTATCAAATATATTAATATTACTAAAATAAAAAAACAAATTCTATAAACATTAGATTTAATGAAAGAAACTTATAGAATTTAAATAAAGATAAAACCTTCAATTCTAATTTACGGTAAACTACTTCATTAAACACTTAATCCAAGTACCGGTATGTTATGCACAAGTAGTTAATCAATCACTATATAAATCAGATTAGTATATACAAAGGATCGAAATTTTCAAAATCAAAAGGTTTTTACCTAATGCCCCTCCACGATCCCTGGTATATACTGTGCATCTCCCTTTTATAACACTGTAACAGTATGTAGCGCCAGTAACAAGTCAATTTTTTAATTGTAATAAAAATTAGTAAAGTTGACTACAAAACAAATAGTTTGAAAATTATTAAACTTTTATTTTGATATAAAGAAAAGTACAGAAATTAAGTGAATTTAGTGTCAGTTCTTGTTATTATTATTTTTCAACGCATCAAATATTACAAAACTTTTACTTCAAAATAGAATTTATCCTGTTTGTTTTAAGAAAACTAATTGGAAATAATAAATTTTTGCTTAAATTCTGTTAAAACAACATTTTAAAAATTAAAACAATAAAAAATATTCGAAAAAATAAAATACAGAAAATTTAAAAAAATTAAATTAAATAATTGCGAAATTAGTTTAACTGAAATTAAAGCTAAACAGTTGGCGAAATAAATTAACAAAAAATTAAATTTTAAACAAATAAACAAAAATTAGTAAAACATAGAAATGATTTAAATGAGTTAACGAAAAGATTATTTAAGACGAAGTTATGATTAAGTATTTGAATTATAATTGAATTGAATTGAATTAACTGATAAAGTGTTTAATTCTCAAATGAATTGCAATCGAATCCAAACACTTGGCTTTAAATTTGCATTCATTGCAAACAAATCGAATCGAATTAATGTTCTTTAGCTGAAAATATGGCCTAATTTTGATTAGAATTGCCAACTCTTTCGAACACTTATCAAAAGTGCGTTTACTATAATTCAATTTAATTTTCTTATCTTCAATACTACGCTTGAAATGAGAGGAAATACCGGATTCATCGTCTGAATTGACATCAATTATCTCAATTTCTTCGACACTATTGTTGTGACAAAAGTTGTATTCATTTCCAGCAATAAGTGCATCGATTTGATCGAAAAGATTAAACTGATTAGTGGTTGAGTCGAGCTCTCGACTGGTTTGGGATTGGAATTGGGATTGGGATTGAGATTGCGATTGAGATTGTGATGGCATTTGTGAGCCGACATCTGCCTGATTGGAGTCTGAGCTCTGGATAATGCGTATTCTGTGCGGACATAAGTGTTGGTTATGAATATGGCGTTTAATACATGAATGGGATTTGGTTTTGAACAGACAGTCAATGAAATCGCATTTAAATAACTTAATATCGTTTTCTATAATACGTTTTCGAAAGTTATTAATACTTTGATTACTGCAAACAGAAGTCATTAGCTTTCCGTTCAAAATGCCAAACCCGCACAAGTGGTTCAGCTCGTGTTGTCTAAGTGTAGTCGGACTGAAGAACACTTTTAGACAACCAATTGATTTGCATTTGAACCGTCGGTTCCGAATGTGACTGCAGTTCAAATGTCGGGCCATATGTTGCGATCGTTTGGTTCGGAACTGACAGTTCATATTGAATCGACAGAAATAATACTTTTCATTATTAATCACATCCTTTCGGTAGTGTTTGTCTAAGTTCTTCAGTGATTGCATTCCGCGGTAGTTCTTATCCGACAAATGACTCCTTTTCTGCCATCGATGGACACTCCTATCGGTCAATCGAACCACTCGTAAGTATTTATGTTTTTCCTTCAACTCATTTAAACGACTATTTGTTGTCGAGTTTTGACTGCATTTCTCTGCAATGGCTTTGGCTTTCAGTTTATGATTATTTCGGTGAACGAACAGACTCTTCAAAAACCCGAATGTCTTTCCGCAGCCATTGATATGACACTTGAAACCATTGTTCGGTTCATTCAAATCATCGTTCGGTTCGTTGTCTTCCAAGTCATCGCTTCCGACCATCCGTTCAGACACTGATTGAGACGTCGATTGTGTTGATTGTGATTGTGATTGAGTCGACTCTGGAAGCAATGGTTGGATGCAATCGAATGTCGGATCAGTCGGTTGACTCAAGTGTAGTCTAATGTGACAATTCATGTCCTCTTCTCGTCGTTCAGTATATTCGCATTCATTGTATTTACAACAAAACCAAAGCTTTCCGTTCATTACAACCGATTCGTAATATTCGTTCAATTGGTTAGACTTAATCTTAGCGTTTGAGTCAAACATTTCACTCATTTTGAGCGAAACGCTCAACAGAAACCGATTAATCAATTAATCAATTGATTAAAACTCAATTCAATTCAATTGCATTCAAAGACAAACGCAAATAATTAACTCAATTATTGAACTATTTATTCGACTTTTCGTTCGATTTAAACAAATCATTCGAATTTCGAATTCAGATATCGCTCGAAAAATACGTAAACAAAAGATAAAATTTGTACATAAATAACGTTAACTAAACAAATATTATTTAATATTGTACTGAAATTTGATATTATTTGAAATTTGTAATAAGTCTAATATCAAAGATCACAGTTATATAAATATTAACAGTTACATTTATATATAGTGTTGCAAATCTGGCAATTTCTGGCAATTATCAGATTGAAATTTATGGCAATTTCTAGAAATAGTAAAAATCACAATTGCTATAATAAATTGGCAATTGTAATGTGGCGCCATCTATTGTTTAATTGTTTATAACCAGTGGAATGCTTTTTAATTTTAGGGTATTAATATTTAAAAAAATTAAACCGAGATAATTTGTAAAAATGAGTCAGCCACTATATTCAATAAAAGTTCATTCGTATAACTCATGTCATATACTAAAAATTGTTTATTTTTGTATTTTGAAATAAAATATATTGATTTACTTTATTATTTAAACTGTAATTTAATTAAATAATAATAAATAATTAAACATTAATTTATTTTAAAATCAATTAAATAAATTAATAATTTATGTTAATTAAAATTTGTTCATTTTTTTATTGTTGCATTAATATTTAAGTTTATATTTCATCATTTTAATTTGTAAAAATTTATATTATTAGTATTGAGTATAATTTGCTTTATGTAAAGCTTGGGGAGGAAAATCTAGAATTTTTTTTGGAAATAATTAAATTTAATTTACAACTAATAAAATTAATAAATTTTTTTATTAAATATTAAGTAATTATTGATGTTTAAAAAAATATTAAGTAAAAACAGATTGGACACCCCTATCAGCCTTGGTTAAATTTTTTGTCTTAAGTCCTCTCATTAGGTTTTGGCACAGTCTTTCGTAAAATTTTTAAATAATAACTCAAATCAAATGAATCAATTTTGATATTTCTATTGTTGTCCACATATAAACATATAATTATTGTTCAAAATAAGCTTAAAATATTTTAATTGCTAAAAGTTTGGCTGATTTACAGACTGGATTTTAAATTTAGAAAAACTTTCAATATGTTGGCAAATTAATAAAAAGGCCTTCTGGCTAAAAATTATAACATGTTCATTTTTTTTACAAATAATTATAATTGTAAATAATGAAATAAACTTATATATAATATATAATATATAAAAAATATATAATATAAAAATTTAAAATTATTTAACTTTTAAATTTAGAGAATTTTAAAATTATTATATTTTGCATTGCTTAAAAATTTTATCAAAATTAACATGATTGAAATTAAAATTTAAAATTTTTTTAATTAAAAGATAAATAATGTTCTTTATTAAAAAAATATCGACAAAATTATTAGATGCTCTATTTTTAATTAACATAATTTTAGCAAATTATTAATCTATCTGAAAAAGTATAAAAGTGCCAAAGCGTTGTCTGACTTAGTGTTGTTGAAATATTTTTATCTCTTTTGTTATTTATCACAAAGATAAATTAATAACAAAAATTAATTTAGCAATAAACATTTTTTTAAAATAAAATAATAACTTTTACAAAATTAATTGATTTAGTTAAGTAATTACGTCGTTTAAAAATTCTAAATTTTCCTCCCCAAGCTTTAATATCCAAGCAAATTTAATGTTTTAAAATTAGTAGACTTGCAGTACACTAGCATTTAATGTTATAACTTATAACCAGAGCCGCTTTGGAGGTCTATTAGAGGTCTATTTAACCTTGAAAAAACTAAAGATTTCTACTGTATATTTATATACATAAGTTTAAATTT
>JAQFXP010001504.1:0-18971 GCA_034693685.1 Belba bartosi
AAACTTTTGTAATTTAAGCTTAAATATTTTGAATATGATTAAAATTATTATTTTATCTAAAATAAAAGTTTAAAAATAAAATGTACAAGCAAATCTATTTATAATTTTGTTTAAATATCAAAATTCAAGACCTTTTTTGATTATGGATAACAGTACACTAAACCATGCTACATCAGTATTTGCAGTAATAAACATGTTTGTAAATACAATCTTAAACTTAAAATTTATTAAACAATTATATTAATATTTATTAATTAGATTTTTGAAAAATTCTAAATAATTTCTTGATTGATATTTAGAAAAAGTAGTTATGGAATTCTGGAATTATGCAGGCAAAATTAAATTAATAAAATAAATACAAAACTAGCTAATTATATTATTATTTTGAAAAACAATTGACTAAAAATATAAATAATATTTAAAATAAAAAATATATAATATATTAATTTTTCTAATTAATTTATTTTAAATTTTATTAAGTTTATTAATTATATATATATATAATTAAAATTAAAGTAATTATAAGTAAATTTAATTACTACTTTGATAAACTTAGTAATGAACTTAAACTTAATTTATAAATTTTATATATATATATACAGAGAGTTTCAAAAATGTTTAGCCAAAATCGAAATAGTACAAAAATGCGCACTCCAGACCAACTTATTTTACGGCTGTGTAAATCCGCTATTAAAATTTAATTAACTAATGTTTTACAATTTAGAACGTAAAATTAAAAATGTACATTTAATATTAAATAAATAAAACAATAAAGGTATGCTTTTTATTTGTTAAATTAATAAAAAATTAAAGCAATTATAATTTTATAATTTTAAAATTTAGCTAGTTCTAATTATTATGTTATAATAAACATAACTACATAAATTTTAAAATTATAAAATTATAATTGGTTTAATATTTAATTAATTTAACATGTAAAAATATAACTTTGTTGTTTTATTTAGTTATTATTAAATGTACATTTTTAATTTTACGTTTTAAATTGTAAAACATCAGCTAATTAAATTTTAATGGCGTATTTACATCGCCGTAAAATGAGTTGGTCTGGAGTGCGAATTTTTGTACTACTTCGATTTTGGCTACACATTTCTGAAACTCTCTGTATAAAATATTTAATTTATTATTGATTGTGAGACATGTCTGTTATTCTTAAAAATAAAATTGATAATAAAGAGAAAATCTGTAATTAAAAAATTTAGTTAACATTAATTTTTATAAACAATATAATTATTTAGCGTTTACTTCATAACATCGAAAATAATTAATAATAAATAACGTATAACACGAAATACCCACAAATTTTCGGCTAATTCTTTCGATCATTGACTGCAACTAAATGTGAAATTATTAATAAATTATTAATTAAATGAAATTATTTTGAAACCTTAAATATTTTTAACCTTTAAAATTAAAAATAAATATTGTATTGAATAAAAACGTCTATGTTGAATTTTAATAATTTGCAATGTATTTAATGAGTTTAATATTTTATATGAATTGTTGGCTTTGGAATTGACTGACGAAGCCGTAAATATCAAAAATATAAAAAATTACAACATTAGTACAAGACAGTAAATAAATATAATTAAATTAATAAATGGCATTGGTGTAAAAACTGTCATGTAGATAAGTAGCACAATAAAAGATCCCATAAATAGCCACAAGAATAGGAAAAATTTTAAAAAATAGTTTACATTGTATTCATTAATTTCTCTATACGTTACGTCAATTATTTTGATGTAATAAAAAATATTGTTTAAAAAATTTTTATTTTTTAGTTTAATTAAATTATTGTTAATTTTACGTATTTTGCATTTAATGAAATAACAAGTTATATATAAATATAAACTTTGATAAAGAAGTATATTATATGAATAGTATAGAAATAGACAATAATGTATTGTATTGACTAAACCAAACACTATTATCTTAAATAATGTAAAATAAAATAAATATGGAGTGAAATGACAAATTATGCCCATTATTGGCACAAGTTTTTCATTATTAATTCAAAAAAGATTAAAATAAATTTTTGTTTTATTAATTAAAGCCATAATTTCGGATCGATTAGTGAAATGAATAGCTTTAGGCGAACGCAAACCCGACATCATTTCGAATACCGATAGAAACGTCGGTTTTATACCATTTCTATAGTTGTAATACCAAATCAGTTGCGAACTAATGGCTAAACTGTTGAACAGAATGAACATTAGATTTAAATGTATTCTAATTCCATAAACACGAGAAAAGTCACCCAAATATTCAAATGAATTAAAGTTTGGGAATAATAAATTAATAATTGATTTACAGTATTGTATAATAAGTACCGAAAAGATAAGAATCGGTTTATGTATTAAACTTCTTCTCTGGTTATGATTGGTTGTAAAACACAAACCAATTCTAAACAACTGATTGTCTGCCGATTCAATCACCAGATCTGACGGCAAAACACGGTTTACATCAAAAGACATTTTAAAATTAATTTTAAATAAAATTTATATATATTGTACTTTAACAAATTATTTGCATGTACATTTTGGATACAGCAAGCTTATCGCTTTTTATAACATTTTCAATAACCATCATATAATTTAACCTTAACATATATAAAAACAATTTGTATGTACTTCTTAATAATTTAATTAACCTCAGTAAAACATAATTAAAACATAAATTGAATTAAAAAATAATTTATTTTTACGAAACTTGAAAAGAAATTTTTTATAATTTAATTACTTTATTTGAAGGCTATGTCGGAACTTATGTTTTATAATTAAAGAATTCAATAATGAGATTTTTACAATAATATCTAATCTATTCAATAAAAGTTTAAATAAAAATTATTCTTCTAACTATAAACAATAATGCATTAGACTACATTTTATTTTTAAATTTCAAACTTAAATTACAGACAAACTAAATTGGCAAATAAATAGAGAATTAGAGGTGACTTTTCGCGGACCAAATGCTAAGAAGAGGAGGGGATAAATCTAAATTTTTAAAATCATAAAGGATTTAGGGAAATTTCATAATTTTGTACAAAAAACCAAAGAAAAATTTGTCTATCCTAAAACGTCGAGAGGGATGTACTTTTTTTGGAATGACCCTTTTCAAATTAGACTTTCCTATTCTACTTTTAGATGCTAAATACGAATTTCATAAAAATTTTTTGTATCAAAAATCGGATCCAATCTTTAACATTTGATTTTCCTTATATAGGTTCAATAATGGTGCATAATTCTATTACAGTCGATAACTTTTTGAGTGCATTTTTTCAATATTTTCAAAACTAAACATCAAAATTGAAATCTAAACACAGAATCTGAATCGTCTGTAACATAGAGATAAAGAAATGCAATTAATGATTGTTTTGAATCTCATAACAAAAAAACTCTTGAATCCAACTATTGTTTTAATCTAAAAATTAAATTAAATTAAATTAATATATACTTACTATTTAATACCATATAACTCATTCAGAAGGTTCTTAATGGACCGAAAGCGCTTGAGTTTTAAATAAAATAAATTTTATACTCATTATTACTAAGACTATAGAATTATTTAATTAAACTTTAAAAATATTCTAACTTATTAAATTGTTCAAATATTAAATTAATTTTTAAATATTTTTTATTAAATATTATTAAAATATATAAAACTGTTTTCAATTAACTATTTTCTTAATTAATTATTTATAAATTGTTTAAATAACATGGCTATTTATGTTTATTTATAAAAAAAATAAATAATAATTAGCATGCTATTTGCTATTATTCTATTAAAATTTTGTAATTTTATAAATTATTAATTATAATATTGTTTATTTAATATAATTTAAAAAAACAAATAAACAAAGTAAACATATAATTTTTTTAATTACACGGAAAAGTTTAACGTTTAATAAATATATATTTTAAAATAATTATTTTTAAAAATATAAATTAATCCAAACAAGCTAATTATTATACATTAAAAAATAAATATATTTATATATACATATATGTATATATATATACAGTGCCCTTCAAATGTATGTCCCCAACAACGATGTAGTCACAGTATCCTCCAAACCAAACATTTTTAATTAACCTTATAACTTAAGGGGTGGTATTTTAATAAAAATAAATGTAAATGTAAATAAATACTCAATAAACCATACCAACATGATAAGCGCTAAATAAATTTACTTGAATATTTTAAAACAAAGAATAAAACCACAATTAAAAATTTTATAATTAATTTAATTTTGCATTACATTATTTTATTAATTTATATTTGAGGTAAATTGCAATTGTAAACAAGACTGTGTTCAAAATATAGTTATATATTAAAATTAAAAATTAGAGTTAATTAAAAATGTTTGGTTTGGAAGATACTGTGACTACATCGTTGTTAGGGACATACATTTGAAGGGCACTGTATATAAATTAATATTAACGTAATTATATGTTTTAATAAAAATAAATTATTTTTTGAAATATTTTATCATGTTTAATGAGTTAAAAAAATAATTTTAATTTTTCAATTAATGTAATTTTTTGGTTGATTTTAATTGTTTTATAATAAACATTAGATAAATAAACGTGCAAATGAATTAAATTACTAATTAATTAATCAAAACATAATATAAATATTTGGTAAATAAATGTCACGACTTAGTGATAAGCGAAAGTATCAATTTATTGGTTAAATTTTAAGCTCACAATCAGTTAAACACATTTTCAAATACGATATAATTCGATATAAACCGTTTTAAAATACTAATAATATTGTACTTTGGTTGTAAATGTGACAGAATAAAATAAAATTGTATTGTTAACGTCGGAGCTGCGCAAATATGTACTTTTATTCTCCTTTTTAAAAATAAATTAATGCATTAGCTGGGTAAACATTTACTAATGCATAAGTACTGTAGTTGAAATGTTAACTCATAAAATTCATGTCAAATAAAACTTATTTTTTAAACTTTAATTCTTAAAATTATTTATGGTATTGATATTTGTTTGCTTATATTAAAATTTTTGATAATTATTTAATATATTCTTTAAAAATTTTATTTTATTTTAATTTGTTTTTGTAATTATTTAACTTAAAGAGTTTATCTTTTTAACACTGAATGCTATAAAAAATTAATAACCATTTTAAATATTACTGAGAAAATTTTTGAGATTAATATATTTTTTAAATTATTTATTTTAATTTATTTACCTTATAAAATTTATTAATCTTATAACATTTTAACAACTATAAACAAGTTAATTATTAAAATAAAAATATAATGTTAGAATATAATTATTAAAAATAATTGATATAAAAGTTTAATTAACAAAATTATTTATCTTTGAGTTAAGATAATTAAAGTAAAACTTATTTTTCTGTTTTTTAAGTTTATTGAGAATATAATCCAATTCTTGACTTTCTTTCAGTGCATTTGAATCAATAGCCCATTCATTGACTTTAGTCAACACATCAGCACAAGTAGGTCTGCGTATGAATAGTGTATTAATCATCGATTCTATCACTTCTCCCAAACATATATACTTTGAGTGCAATTCATCCCTACATTTGAATGTATGGACAGAACTAAAAATTATATTATTATTAATAACATTTTAAAGAATAAAACATAATTATGCATGCTTACTAATTGAGATTAATGTCAAACAATTCCTGTGCAATAATACCCAAACTATATATATCTACTTTTGAATTAACTTTTTTTCCTGATAGTAACTCTGGTGCTAGATACTTTGTAGATTTTAATATAATAGCTTGTTGCATAAACTGGTCCAGGCTCAAATGTGTTTCTAAATTAATATCACAAACTTTGATAAATTTTCCGTTTGTATTGTTTAGTAAAATGAAGACATTCTCGGGTTTGAGGTTTCGGTGAATTATTTGTGGCTTTAATTCGTGTAAATACTGAACGCATTGCAAGAGTTCAGCGAATATTTGACTCGAAATGAAGTATTCGATTGGAATCATAACTCGATTTGATTTCCGTCCGAATGCCTGCGCTTTGGATGTGATTATAGTTTTCAAGTCATGCGAATAGAACTCCATTTGAATGTAAATAAATGAAAAATCATTCCATATATTGACGTAATTCACAACAAATTCTTTGTTTAATTTAAGCCAATTCTTACATTCAATTAACAAATTTTCAATTGAGGCTAAATTTTTATAAAAGCTAAGACTAAATGCAAATATTTTTTATAATTATACTTTTTTAAAACTTACGATTAAAGTGTATTTTTTTAATTGCATACAATTTGTGATCACTTTTATCGCTAACTTTGTATACATTGCCATAACTTTCGAAACCAATTCTATCAATCTCTTCAAATTGTGTTTCAAAAATATCTGTTAATAAAAACATAAAAAATTAAAATAAGAACTTAGCAAAAATAAACAAGTTTAAATAAAAATTTTAATATTTACTAAAATCAGCGGGTTATTTACTTAGAGTACTTTATAGATTTGTGTTTTTTAATTAAAAATTTACTTGTTTAAACAAAAAATATTTAGGAAAAAAAGTTTTAGTACATTAATAGTTTAATTTTGTAATAACATAATTATTAATAATTATAAAATTTGCTAATTTTTAACATAATTTTAATAGATTAAAATTTTTAATTTAATTTGTTTATTTACATTAAATTGATAAAAATATATAATTAAATATAATTATACCTTGCTTAAGATTTATTGTTTTATAAGTAATTTTTTGTTCTTTGCAATAATAGTCAAATAAATTATTATAATTTGTTTTCACAAATTTATTTTCATTTAAAGTATAAATTGTATTCTTAGAAACCGCGCAAATATTATTATAATAATCTTTACATAATGTATTAAATTTGACTTGATTATCAATCACAATAGGTTTTTGTGAGTTAGTTGCAATCGTGGTATTGAAGCCATAAATAATGCCATCATTTGTTAGAAAATATGTAGTTAAACCATTTGATACAATTTGAATAACATTTTTTAAATTTATTAATCTTGGTGTAAGATTAATATATTCAAAAAAGCCAGACTTATAACCCAATATATTATTACGATTATTGCCCCAACCATACGCATATCCATCGACTCTAATCGCAAAATATCCATAATCTGAACAATGAATTGATTGAATTTTATGTTTTACAACAGATTCGAAACTAATTTGAACTGGATTAAAAAATCTAGCAGTACCACCCCAAATTAATACTCCTAAATGATTCCAATCCCAACTATAAACATAACCTTCTGATGAAAGTGCTAAACAATTAGTCGGACCACAGCTTATTTGCACTATTTTTATGTTATTAATTGCAAAATAAAATATTTTTGTCGATTTTAAACTTATTATTTTTTTTTTGCCCAAATAACAGTCACCCCAACCGTACATTTCATTATTAGCGTTAATGGCAAACACAAAATCATTACATAAATAAAATTCTCGTATATTTTGAAAACACAACTCATCTATAATTTGCGGCTCTTTTACATTCTGATAGTCTTTTACGTCAAATATGCGACAAATATGAGAACCAAAACAAAACACTTTATCCTCTTCTGTGATATATATTATATTTTGATCAGAATTATTAGTATAAATATAAAATATTTTAATTGCCTTTTTAAAACTATCAGGCAAATGTTTTAAAATTGTAAAATTTTCCAAAATTAAATACATTTTTTAATAAACTAATAATACAACTTTTAAAATTGCTTAAATATTATTTTTGTATTTAATATTAATAGCGTTTTAGTTAAATTTATTTTATCAAAATTTTATCTCTAGAGATAAACACTTACCGCATTCTCGCGCATACAGTTATATGTCTTTATAAGTAAGTTTGGCCATAATTACAAAAAGCTTTTATAAAATTATTGGCATACACATATAAAGTGAGATATAAAAAATTTTATTATTTAAATAAATGTTTAAAAATAGCAAAGTTTAGATATAATTATTAAATTGACAAAATAACTATTGTTAATAATATTAATTACAAATTAATTAACAATATTTTAATTGTTTTTGAGTGAAACCAAAATTTAAATAAGAAATTGGTTGTTGTTGTAATATTTTTAAAGATGACACTTTTGGATATTTATTATTTTAATAAAAATAAACAATACATAATTAAATAATGCAATGTATAAGATATTTAAAAATTTAATGTTTTACATTAATAATAAAAACATTTATAAAGCTGGTTTTATTTCTCACTTTTAACGGCATGTCGATATGGTCTGCTTTATTTTATATGAGAACTGTAAGTGTATGCGCGGGAATACGGTACTAATAAATGTAAAAATTTGATTTTTAATATAAAATTATATAAATAATGTATATAATTAATATATTGTAAAATTATTTTATATAAAAGCAGTTATTATATTCTAGCTGATGTTATATTTTCTTTGTAAGTATATATAAATGTACTGTATAACTAAAGGTCAATATTTATATAAAATGTAATAATTTATTACTGATAAATGTACTTGTATTGTTTACTGTAATTTTTGCGTTCTATTTAGTATTATTTTTGTTGAGATTTATCTTAAACATTACAATGTTGTGTAAAACAACATGATAAAAAGAGAAGTTGAAATGAACAGTTGTTTTAGTTTAAAACAAATTAAAACATTTAAAAAAATTATTCAAAGATATTGGTTATTTCTATAATACCTTGCCTAAAATTAAAATTTAAAAAATAAAAAACTTAAAATATTTGTACGCCGGGTTTGGTAATTGGCAAAAAAGATAAGAGTAAATTTTTTAAAACACAAACTTAAAAAAGATATTTGCTTAATTTTTAAAATTAACTAACTAATAAACTGTTTAACCCAAAACTTCTGAGTTTAAAAAAATAAATACATTAATAATAATAATTTAATATTAAACTTTTATCAGTTACGTGTTTTTTAAATAGTGTTTTAACCTAATTAATTAATTTATTTAAAACTTAGATTTATTGAATTTATTTTTTATTTTAAATTTTGATTTTAACCCAAATATTTTATATAAACACTGGTTTTAAAAAATGTTTTACTTATTTTAAGTTAAATTTCAATGTTATCAATGTAAGATTCATAAATTATTTTAAAATTACTCTTTGTAATTTAATAGTTTTTATTGCATTATATCAAAATTTGATACTTTTAATTATGTTTTATAATTGTGCTATTTTTGTTAAAACAACTTTCCGGAATCAAGTGCTGATCAGCAAACATTTATAATTCTTATGTAATTTTATATAAAAAGCATTACTTTTATGCATTAACTTTTTATGTATTTTTAATAAATGCCTGACTCCTGTAAATGTAATCAAATTTTCTTTTTTTAACATCAATATAAATTTTTAATAAATTATTAAAAATAAACAATTTATTCTGTCAGAAATTTAATTTAATATTAAAATTTGTGTATTTATTTGAAATTCAATAACAGTATATAAAAATAATTTTAGTTCAAAACGAGTTTATGACTTTTACGGCAAATTAAATTGGCATGATAAAAATATTTTTAAAAATGTTTAATTTAAATATAAAATAATTTGAAATAGTAGGTTTTAAAATTTTGTTCTGTATATTAAAATAAGTGTAAATTTAGTGTATTTTGAGTACATGTTTAGTGCAAAATCAATTCATAATACATTCAATTGTTTTTTGATTGTTTTAACCTTCAAAGCAAGTTACAAGGTCTTTTTAAAGCAAAACTCAATTATTAAATGTGCTTATTCAATTGTATAAATAATAACAATAATTTGAAAATAATATATTTGCAAACTAAAGTTTAGACTGTAAACATGTCGCTTTTATTTGATTTTACGGGAAAAGTAGCTCTGATTACGGGCTCGAGTAGTGGTATCGGAGCCGCGACTGCAATAGAGTTGTCTCGAGCCGGAGCTCAGGTAGTAGTGACGGGACGTAACGCAGAAAAGGTGTCTTTAGTTGCGAAACAGTGTTTAGAAGTTTCACCGAATCAGTCGAAAGCACTCGAAGTCGTGGCAGACGTTAGCGTAGAAGAAGATTGCGATCGACTCATAAGTCAAACCATCGATAAGTTTGGAAGAATCGATATTTTGGTGAATAGCGCCGGTTATGGCAATGCTTGCAGTATAACAGACCCGGAATACATGAAATCATTTAAAAATGTTTTCAAAACAAATCTGAATTCTGTCGTATATTTGACTCATATATCAGTCAAACATTTGGAGTATTTAAATTATTTAAATATTTATATTAATATTTATTTTATAATGCAATAAAAATTAATTCAGTATCAAATAAAACATTTATTTATGGTCAAGTTAACTAATTTAGAAATTTTATTATATTAATATCACTATCACATATTACTATTATATTAATATATTATTAATATACTATTAAAAATAAGAAAAATCCATGTTGATAAAATTATTATTACAAATCCGAAACATGAGGAACATTAGCAGCTGTATGACCGCCATCTGCAACCAAAGTGATCCCGGTGACAAACGAGGCCTCATTTGATGCCAAATACAAAACAGCATTAGCAATGTCAATTCCTTCTCCAGCTCTACCAACTGGGTATAACTTTCCAATGTTTTCAAAAATCAAATCAGACATTTGTTTTGGAACACCCATTGCCTCTATTATGTTGGTTTTAACCACTCCGGGACTACAAATATAATTTTTAATTTTTATTTTATTTACACCGATTTAAATCAATCTTACTCAATCGAATTAACCCGAATGCCTTTTTTGCCAAGCTCAACCGCCATACACTTTGTGAACATGTTTATTGCACATTTTGACATGCAATAATGTGAACCATTTGGAGCCTAAATAAGCAAAACTTAATTTATTCAAAAATAAAATATTTAAACATATGATTCATATTAAACTTAGAAATAACTTTATAAAAAGCTTAACCTGTTAAATTTATTAATCTATATCTGTACAACAAATAATTTATTTATGAAAATATTTGAAATTTTATAAATTGCAAAAATTTGAAAAATTATTATTTTTATTTACCGCCAAAACCGAAGAAACCGCTGATATATTGATTATAATTCCTTTAGTTTTCTCCAAATGTTTGACTGATATATGAGTCAAATATACGACAGAATTCAGATTTGTTTTGAAAACATTTTTAAATGATTTCATGTATTCCGGGTCTGTTATACCGCTAGCATTGCCATAACCGGCGCTATTTACCAAAATATCAATTCTTCCAAACTTATCAATGGTTTGACTCATGAGTCGATCGCAATCTTGTTCTTCGCTAACGTCTGCCACGACTTCGAGTGCTTTCGACTGATTCGGTGAAACTTCTAAACACTGTTTCGCAACTGAAGACACTTTCTCTGCATTACGTCCCGTCACTACTACCTGAGCGCCGGCTCGAGACAACTCTATTGCAGTCGCGGCTCCGATACCACTACTCGAGCCCGTAATCAAAGCTACTTTTCCCGTAAAATCAAATAAAAGCGACATGCTTACAGTCTAAACTTTAGTGTGCAAATATATTATTTTCAAATTATTGTTATTATTTATACAATTGAATAAGCACATTTAATGATTGATTTTTGCTTGTACTTGTAATACCTTGTAACTTGTTTTGAAGGTTAAAACAAGAAAAAAAACAATTTTTTGTGTAATGATTATGTATTGATTTTGCACTAAACATGTACTCAAAATACATTAATTTTACACTAATTTTAATATACATAAGTGGTGTTCTAAGTCGACTCCGAAACAATTTATATGTGTCTGATATTACACCTAAAATTACTCTGTTGATTCCTCTTGAATCGGCTTACTTTATCTATACCTAGTATTTATGTAGATTAAAACCAGTGATCGAGAAAGTTAGCCTATCCAGGGGGAATCAGGGGCGGAATTTTTCCAAAAACGCTCAAATATATTTATGATAAATTTTACTTAATTTAACAAAATTTAAACTAGATTAACTGGTTTTAAATCAGATTTAGCAACAATTTAGGGGAAATTTTTTAATTTTAGCCAAAAAACCAAAAAATTTGCAAAAAGTCGAGAGAGAGATACCTTTTCGAAGACTGAATACCAAGAAGGGGATAAATCCAAATTTTCAAAATTAGGGGGGAATTTTGCCTGATTTCTCGATTTATGATTAAAACGCTTGCTAAAGTGAAATAAGTTATTTGAAATGACGAATCAAGGTTGATCAGGTGTAGTTGTACAGTTGTTGAGTCTAGAGGTTTAGGCAAAGTTTGAAGAATCGGCCGCCACTACTGAATATCGGTCGACGAATATCTGGAATTTGTCGCAAAGTAGTTGAATATCAATTGGTTTGACATAATAATGATTTATTAATGCTTGAATTTATCGTACATTTTGCAATGAAATACACAATATTATACCGATTATGTATCAACTAAAAATTTCATTAATGTTTGATATTATTTCTAAAATTAATATATAAATTGTTCCCAAATTAATTATATTTTTAAGCTAACTATATAAAGTTTAACTATAATAAAAATTACATCAGTTTTAGGTTTTAAATATAATTTCTATACATTTATTATAAATCACTACAATATATTGATGTATTTAAATATAAAATTTAAAAATTTTATTAAGTTTAATTTTAAACATGAATTATAGTCTATGATGCAAAAAGTTCCAAGATTAGAAAATATGAAAATCCTGAACCGGCAACATATTGATAAAATCGGTAGTTATTCATAGGAAATAAGTCTAAGCAATAAAACCCAATGTCAGGTCCGGACAGTTTTTCTATAAAGGCCTGAATTTTCAACCGATTTCTAATCGAAAATCGATTTCTTCTTAAAAATGAATACAATAGAGGATAGGGTTTATGCGACCAATGGCTGATCCAAGAGGCGAGTAATGTGAGTAAAAAACATATCGAAAATATAGTCACAAATATGAATGAAAATATAAATCTAATTATAATATAAGTGTCTTTTTCCCCAATCATATACATTAATAGCATGAGCTCTGGTGTTACGACATAATAGACAACATATACTATAAAATTGAAAAAGTTGTTCAATTTTTTCGTATTTATTGACATCGCGTTGTGTTCAGAAATAGAGTTCAGTAAAAGTGTTTTATTTCGATATTTCAGACTTAACTCAATCTTTTCATAAATTTCTCGAAATCTATATTTCAAATAAAGAGTCGATACTATCCATGAAAATGAAATAAATGTAAAAATACCGAAAATGTGAGTAAATGTTATTAATGTAATTATTGACCAAAAAACTATGCTTGCTAAATTAAATCCAGAATTAATGTCAAAATAAGCAATAATTGATGGAATGGTTAGTTGAATAACTGTTAGGATAACTGATGGCCAGAATATCTGTTTAACCATATATTTCTCAAATAAATTCGCTTTTAATACCAATTTTCGTGTATTTATTGCATTTAATTGAATAATTTTATTGTATTTGTAATCATTCAAAAACTTATACAAATCTAATGTAAACGTCATTTCTTGATAATGCATAACAAGATCAATGAAAACAACGATAAATATTCCAATACTCATCAAAAATGCAACTAAAGTCGGATTTCCCATTAGATAACTCGCATCACTCATCAGTATATGAATCCATCGCTTGTTTATTATACCAGAGATTAGATATCTTAAGGCATCGATAAGTAATATAATTCTGACAATAGTTACAAATATTTTCCGCTTTATAGTTATGAAACCGTTTTCATATTCATTCAAATTATTTGCGGCTATTATTGCGTAATTTTTGCCAAATTTAACCATTTTATCGATCGGCGCTTTTTGGTCGATATTGTTTAGTAAGAAATTGTTATATTTTTGACGTAATTTAATTTTTGTTGACACTTTCTTTAAACTAGTTGAACTCATGCTTATTTTGTCTAGTCACTTTTGAAAAAATAATTTTAAGAAAATTTGATAGTTTATTTATAAATAAATTTTTTAACCTAATTTAAATGTATTTTTAATGTATTTACAAAAGAAATATTTAAAAAATATTTTTTTATACCAATTAATGTTTCATTTAAAGTTTTAAGTAAATATATTTACTATTAATCATATTTTTAAAATTTTTAAATATAATATATATGTTAAATATGACATATAATAAATGATAAATATGTTTTTATTTTTAAAAATAAAAAACATTAATTATATTTGCAAATAATTTCGAAAACAATCTAAATATTGATCTGCAAGCTAAATTTTACGCGTTTTTAATTTATTAGTGTATTATTAAATACACAATTGCCGGTTGATCCTAATTTAAAGATCAATAAAAATTAATTTAATTATTTATCATTAAATATTAGCAATTATAATTAATGTTTTTTATTTTTTTAATTATTTTAAACCAAAGAATAAAATTACTAACAATTTACAAACATAAGTTTACTGTATGTTTAAATTATTTTTGCATTAAACAAATTTTTGTTGTATTTTTAAATTACAAATATTTTATGTTTTGTTGTATTATTTATAATTAATAATAATCTAAAAAATAAATTAATTTAAAAAACAACAATTAAAATACTATTAGATTAAATAAATAAAATGATTTAAAAATTAAATTAATCAAACTCTAAAAACAAAGTAATAAACTACAAATATAATTTTATCTTTTTAGTAACAATATTTTTAAATATAACAACTTTAGTCATAGCCGGTCTGACGCTACTGATCGTTTTCAACAGTTCTTAGGTTTAAATTCTGTTATGACGACAGTAAATATAAATTATATTCTGTTATCTCATTCGACGAGATGTTGGAAAGTTTTTATGATAGTTTTCAAAAAACAAAACTGCTAATTTCTATTTGCAATAACTTGTCCTTCAACTAGTCTCATTAACTTAATTATTTGCTTTAATGATCATTTGTTTTATTAATGAAGTTAATATTAAAAAACAATATTTGAATATAACTATTAATTGAACGCTTTAATATTAGTTCAAAATTTACTAATAAATATTTTACATTTTATATAATTAGAGTAGTAAAATTTCTTATTGCTTTAAATACTGACATTTATAAAATAATTTTTACCTTAACAAATATTTACTTAAATGTAGAAACATATTTACATTGCAATATAAATTTTAATACACCTCCAATAACTCAATAATTTAATTAATAAATTAATTGTTTGATTATTAATTATTACATTTTATACATAATATTTAAAAAAATAAAAATATATATAATTCAGTTAATTATGTTAATTTTTACTTTTTAATGATAAATAAAAAACAAAATAATCAACAAACAAAATGTTTAATATAATTATTTAGGTAATTTTTAAATTATATAACTTTTAAATGTTAAAATAATAATCTGTTTTAAATGATAAATAACAAATTATTATTTAAAATTTTAATTAAGCATTTTAAAATAAACAAAATAGTTTAATTATTTTTAAATTTCTCAAAATATTTTATGAAAGTTTCCATAATTAAACTTTATTAAAATACATAAAATATAATTAAATTTTATTGAATTTAAATAAAAATTATTTATATTGCACTATATTCAGATATACGGCTATATTTCTAACATTAGCGGTAATTTAAACAATACTATATAAGTTATAATAATAAAACAATATTTTTACAAATTACAAAATAAAAATATTTTTAACGACAAAATTATTTAAAAATTACTAAAACGACAATTAATATTTTTAAAATATTTCAAAAAGACAAAAATATTTTTAGCAAATTTTAGACTGATAAATTTTAAAAGATTCTAGACTAACATAAATTACAAAATGTAAGAATACAAATTTGAAATTAAAAGTTTTTGAAGGTTTCAAGTTCCGATAGTGTGGTATAATTAGAGGCCTAATCTGAAGTGCAGTTCAGTTCGAGTTTCGACTCAAGTTTGTAATACTTAAAACTATTTAAATTATTTAAAATAAATTTGTTGAAAAACTTATATAATTATTATTACTTATTAATACCAAAGTATTGGCTTGATTTTGGCAGTTTTAAACTGTACCTGGTTAATCTGACTGATTTTGGCAAACACTCCGATAAGGAAACCCATAAAGGTAAAATTTGTATTAGCTAGCCGATATTTAATTATATAACCAATAGAATGTGTGAGATGAGCAAGGGGGCTATTTAGAGATGTAAGCAAGGTAGAAATAGACTATATAGCTGGATTCGCTGCAATATTATAATTATATAAAACCTAATTAGCTAAATATTAATAAACAATATAATTTTCAATTAAACATGTATTATTAATTTGACTAATTGAACTATAAAATAATTCTTGTTATATTAATAAATAATTCAGTAATATTAAATTTTAAATTACATAAGTTTTAAATTAACATCAATCATGTTTATAATAAATTTAGATGTAAATAAGATATTACAGTCAAATCTGGTGATTAAATTTGCAAATATATTATTAAAGTTATAATTGAAAATAAAATTATTTTAAATTTGAGATTGAGTTTACCTAACTAATTTCAACTAAAGTATCACTTGTTAGGACTAACCAGTACTGTAAGTGAAAAAAAACTAATTCTTATTTTTAAACTTTTAATTTTAAGTAAAAACAATATTTTAACTTAACGGTAACACCAATTCTACAATTAACACCATTACAATAATTACATATGGTAGACTGCAATTTAAATTCACTTAATAATAAAAATAACTTATTGCTACAAGTTTATATAAAGTAATAATTATTTAAAATTTATTTTTTTAAGTTTTGAAATAATTTTTTTTAAATTAAGTTATTTTTTAATTAATTTATATTTTAATTATGACTTTCTTACTTTAATTAGATTATTATAAATTAAATTACAATTTTTTTATATGTATTAAGGTAAAAGTATATGAAGGTTATTTAAAATGTTATATAAAGCGATAAGCTTGATGCATTATTGTGTTTGCAAAAAGTACAAGTTTAAATTAATATTTTGTTAAATTATAATATATTTATATTAAATTTAAAATTAATTACAGAATGACTATCGACTTAAACCGTGTTTTGCCGTCAGATCTGGTGATTGAATCGGCAGACAATCAGTTGTTTAGAATTGGTTTGTGTTTTACAACCAATCATAACGAGAGAAGAAGTTTAATAAATCAACCGATTCTTATCTTTTCAATAATTTTTATGCAATTTATTAAATGTTTACTCAATTTATTATTTCCAAACTTTAATTCATTTTTATATTTAGGCGATTATTCGCAAATATTTGGAATTAAAAAGTATTTTAATTTTATGTTTAGCTTGGTACAATGTTTATTAATAAGTTGTCAACTGATTTGGTATCAAAATTATAGAAATGGTATAAAACCGACGTTTTTATCGGTATTCGAAATGATGTCGGGTTTGCGTTCGCCTAAAGCTATTCATTTCACTAATCGATCAGAAATTATGGCTTTAATTAAATTAACTAAAAAATTGTTAAAATTAATTTATATTAACACAATAATAATGCCAGTTATGGGAATGGTTTTAATTCTATCTCAATATATTACACATTGTACAGTAGTCGAAGACTTAATATTTGGCATGATTAATTGCATTCATTATACTTTGTGTGTTTATTATAGTTTTAATATACTTTTATATCAAGGCTTATATTTCTATTTGAGCTGTTATTATATTAAACTCAAAATCAGAAATATTGAAAAATCAATTTTAAAATTAGAGTTAAATTCTAATTATTATAAAAATCTCAGCATGATTATTTTTAAAATAAATTTAATTTTCAAAATAATTAACGAATATAATGCTAAATTTTGGTCGAAATTTATGTTTATTTTATGGCTATTTTTGGGTTCAATCGACACATTTCTTCTATATTTGATCATGTTTGCAAAACTAAACTTTATTATTAGATATATATTTATTTATTCATTTTTTCTATTGATGTCAATAATTTTATTTTTTATATTCACGGCTTCTTCAGTCAATTTTAAAGCAAACAAATTCTATAAACTATTGAATTCATTAATGGCTGAAAATTTGTTATTGAAACGACGATTAAATTTTAATTTTTGTATTAAAATCTTAGCAGCTGATTTTAAAGTTTTTATTTAAATTTATTATAAATAAAATAATTAATTAATTTTTGTTTTATATTTATAGTTACTAACATTGATTGAAAGGATTGGTCAAAAACTTGTTGGGTTTTCGTGTTATACGATATTTATTATTAATTATTTTCGATGTTATGAAGTAAATGCGATTAAGTTTTTAAAAATTATTTAATTAATATTTTAAATTATTTACAGGTTTTGTCTTTAATGTCAATTCTATTTTTAAAAATTATAGAAATTGCACGAAATTAAAAATAATCAAGAATAAATTGTTTAAATAACTTAAAATAATATTTATCTTTAATATAATCTAATAATTTAATAATTTATTTAAATAATACATTTAAAATATCTTAGACTAACCAATTAGTGGTAATTAGCAGAGTTGCTCAAAAATCCTATTAGAAGACTATTTAAATGGACGTCTGATATGTTACATCTAAGCTTAAATATATCTATCCAAACAAATAGTTACTTTTTTAAATGGGTTATGGAAATTAATATTTTATTATTTTAATAAATTAAGATATTTTTAAAAACTATCCAAAATATTACAATGCTTAATTAATTTATAATGTATAAAAAACTCAACTTTTATAATAAAACTCTATTAAAAAACAGAGATCGAGAAAGTCGGCCGATCCAGAGGCGTTAGAAGAGGGAATCAGGAGAGGGATTTTTCTTAACATTTTGACCAAAAACATAGGGGGGGGGGATCAGGAAGGGGAGTTTTCCAAAAACGATCAAAAAACCTATATATTTATAATAAAATTTAACCTAATTTAACTGGAATTAAACTAAATTTAGTTAAATTAACTGAATTTAAACCGGATTTAGCACCAATTTAGAAAAAATTTCCTAATTTTGGG
>JAQFXP010001505.1:0-18966 GCA_034693685.1 Belba bartosi
ATAGCACTTGCATCACTTGTCTACATAAAAAGTGGTGCATTCAAATAGATTGTTACGTTTGGCCGGATAACTCTTTTCTATTTTAATATTTTCGATTTTAATATTTTCTACTTTAATATTTTCGACTTTAATATTTTTAATTTTATTATTAATATTTTAAATAATATTATTAATTTTTTTGGGGTAGGAGTGCGGATTTTGATACTACTCAAAACAATCCAAATTTCGAGAATTCTGCAATTTGAACTCCTTATTGATAAGAAAAGCTAAACTACTTAGCGGTAACTTTATGTTTTGACTTTTAAGAATTCATTCTAAAAATTTTAAAATTAGATCCGTTAGAGGAATATTCGTTCGAATACTTACCTTTCCGTTTGAATGATTGATTTTTGGAAAATAAAATAACTTATCAAAAATATCAACATGACAAATTGTTCGAAACAAAATTTAATTTATTTGAAATTGATTTTGAAAAAGCTTTTTATGAGATATAAAATATTTGATATTAAATAGAATTCAAAATAAAGAATAAAATATAGAAAAGAATAGTTTGGAAACCAATAAAACTGATGAGAAATCAATCGTCGGATGAACTTAAGTATCAATTAATCAATTGATTGCAATATTAAGCGTAAGAATGATTCGATCGATAGCATACAAAACCATTTCTATTAGTGTTTAAAACAATAAATATATGGCTTTTAAATCAATCAATGATTGGGAAAATATTGAAATCAATTAAATTAATTTAAATTTAATTAGATGTCAATTAATATATAATTAAATTAACTAAACATCAAAATCATGTCGAAGTTGTCGTCTTCTTCTCTTTCTCTATTCCATCCCCTTTGGGTCCGGGCGTTGAACTGCTATTTGCAGTGCTTTGCGACAAAAGTTCGCTAAACATACAAACAATAAATGAGTCAATACTTCAATTCAATTACATTCAAAACCGTTTACTTACGCTTTATTCGAATCCGACTTATCTTCAGTTGCTTTGATGGCCTCCGGTTCGACTGAATCGGTGTTGGGCTCAACGGGTGCAGTCTTTTTGTCGGTTGAGTCGACTGTGGGCTCTTCCTTCTCCTTTTTCTTCACTTCATCGCTATTCTTGTCTTTTGTATCATTGGTTGCATTGGAAGTACTGTTTGCCTCGACTTTAGACTTTTTGGGCTTTGGTTTGTGAGACCTGTTCTCTCGACGTGGGTCGGCCTCATCCTCACTGTCTGAGAACTCGTCGTCGCGAGCGATACGCTTTTCGGAGGCTCTGATACTAATCCGTTCGTCCGAATCCTGTTTGTCCTCATCATCGCTCTCCTGATCGATCGCGTCTTCGGGGATCGGTTGCATTTGGACACCCGGCGCGTGCGGAAGCATTCGTAGGTTTTCGAACAAACGGGTTCTGTTCAATCAATATCGAAATATTTGATTAAATAAATTTGGAATAATTGGTTCAAATTGAGTCAAAACTCACTTAATTTTCTCCAAATACTCCGCAGTGTTTTGATTCGTCATATTTGATGGACTGATGTGTAACTTGAAATCGGGTCCAAAGTATTCAAAGTAGTCATTATAAGGCAGTTCTGCATATAATTAAAGCATTCAATTAAACCGGAGCTAAAACACCGACCAATCACTACATACCGTTCGCAATGTCTGAGTTGAGCGCAACCGCCGTCTCGTGTGTCCAACAGCGCGCGACGTTCCGAATGGTATACCCGCCGCCGCCCACCAGCAGTAAAGGCATATTAAACTTCTTTACAAACTCAACGCACTTTCCGTGCCCTTTGAGGGTTAGATTGAAACACCCGAGTCGGTCACCAGACAATGAGTCAGCGCCGCACTGAAGCACTACAGCGCTCGGCTGATACATCTCCATTACCTGCAATAAGTCGACATTCAGTCTATTGCCAAATGTTGGCCAATGTCTGTACAAACCTTCGATATAAGCGGTTGGAAAATGCTTTCATAGGCGTCGTCATCGATGCCATCTCTGAGCGGAAAGTTCACGGCGTAGTACTTGCCCTTCCCGGCCCCTATGTCTCTCAGATCTCCAGTTCCGGGAAAGTATTCGCCGTATTTGTGGAACGAGACAGTCATGACTCGATCGGTGGTATAGAATGCCTCCTCTACTCCGTCCCCGTGATGTATGTCGATGTCGATGTAGAGCACCCGCTGGTGGTATTTCAAGAGCTCCAGAATCGCCAAAACTATGTCATTAACGTAACAAAAACCAGAGGCCTCTGACTTCTTGGCATGGTGCAGACCCCCGGCCCAGTTCACCGCTATATCCGCCGCCTGTTTGTTCAGTTTGACGGCACCGGCCACTGAACCACCAGTTGATAGTTGACAGAACTCGTAGAGACCGTCAAAAACGGGACAGTCTTCGCCCACATTAACTGATTGACACAAGTTATCAATTTATGACAATTCAAAACAACTATCACTCAATGTCTCACATCTTTGCATTTGTTTGTTGTATTCATTCATATTGTCCGGTCTTATGCTCCTCAAGAACCGGATGTAGTCATCGGAGTGGTATTTAGTCATCTCCTCCTGAGTTGCTTTGTGTGGTCGCTATCAAACAATTTTAATATTTTAAAACTTTTCAATTAAACCGAATCCAAAGACATTATATATCGATTCAATCTTCTAATGGTCTCTAAACAAGTGTCAAACACTTGTCTCACAATTAGTCTAATGTTATATAAATTCTAATTAAAGGCTAAAACAATAAAAGCTTAGAAGAAGTTATAAAAAAGTGAATGAGTGGGCGAAAGGGAGGGCCTGGAGGGCCGGCTGGGCTCAACTCACGTATATTTCCATTTTGCGATAGAGGCCATAGTTGAGAATGAGGTTGTGAGCCATACGAATGCGGTGGGGCTTCATGGGATGTCCCTGGCCATAGTAGTAGTTCCCGATATCGCCTAAAATACATTAACACATTCGAGACATTAGACAAGTTTGAGTTAAAGACGGCTCCAAATCAGTGCTCATAAGTTGGGCTTCAGTAGAGACAGTGCTGAGCGAACGCGCATTTGATTACCATTTCTCTAACGCTTCACTCAATTGCTATATAGTCTCTACTGAAGTCCGAAAGAGTCGTTCACTAATTAGCGCTCATTATATTCAATGCTTAGATTTTGCTCTCTTTATCCAATTTATACAGTTTTGGTATTATTTTAATTACTATTTTCGACTATTTTTGCATTAATTTGTTTAAAACAAATTGAAAAAAGTTATAAATAATTAATAAATAGTGAAATAAATTGATATAATTTTGAATCAAACAAATCAAAGCATTCATTCATACCGTCGTAATAATAACAAACTCTCTTCTTAGTGGCACCCGAAGACATGTTGGATCAGTTGGTGACGGTTGCGTGACTTCAAACCTAGTGACAAATGTCTGGGCTTTGGATCCGATGTCTTCACTAATTACAATGGGATTCAACTGAACCGCAAATACAGTCTCCGCTCAAGTGTTTGCTCTTTCAAACACTTGATTCACATGAATTGACCTATAGATGGCGACAGCTTTTAATTAATTTTTTCTTTCGTTTAATGTTTTTGACATTTTTCGCTTATTTGAAAATAATTTAATTATTATTTTTTGACAACAAATCTAAAACTAATTTAAATTATAATAATAAATATTTTTGTTTAGGTTAAACACTTTTATTAATTTATTGAAATAATGTCTGTTTTAAGACAGGCCTTAATAATTGGTGGTTCTCGAGGTATAGGCTATTCAGTGGCGCAAAAATTTGCGGTAATTTTGTTTGTTTTACGAGTTTTTCAAAAGTTTTAAAATAATAACTTTTATTGGAAACGAAATCCAATAGAAAAGCGGATATAATATCGTAATAATGTCGAGAAATAGCGATAATTTGGCCAAAAGTGTGGACTCTTTGAAGGAGTGGTGCCAACAGAGCCAACATAACCCAAGAGTTGCGGTGAGTGGACAGGTATGCGATATATCGAGTGAACAGTCGATCGAAAATAGCGTCAAAAGTATTGACCGAAGTCTCGGTAATATCGAAGTGTTGGTCAACTCTGCGGCCATTAATTTGGATAAATTGCTCTTTAATTCATCGAAACACGCGATTAATGAAGTAATTGAAACCAATTTAAACGGAACTATATTTATGTGTAAATCGGTTTTGAGACAAATGATTAGACAAAGGAAGGGATCGATTGTTAACATAGGTTTCGATTATCAAAACCAAACCATTTATTAATAATTAAATTAATTAATCGATTATTGTATTTATAGGAAGTATTGTGGGTTTGAAGGGAAATGCCGGCCAAACGATATACTCGGCCTCAAAGGCGGGACTCATTGGGTTTACAAAATCATTGGCCAAAGAGATGGCACCGATTGGAATAACCGTCAATTTGATAGCACCGGGTATTGACTCAATTCTGACATTGATTTTGAGGCCATTTAGTGACTTATTTCAAACTACCGGTAATTAAAGGTTTCATCAGAACCGATATGACGTCTAATATAATTGAACCAAAACATGAAAACCTGATTCCAATGCAAAGGATTGGTTGCCCGCATGAGATCGCAGACGCCGTCTACTTCCTGGCCAAAGCATCCTATATCACGGGTGAAGTGCTTTTATGTGATGGCGGACTACATCTTGTTATGTGATTGACGTTTGTGAACACCATTTTATAATTAATTATATTTATTATATTAATATATTTTATTTTAAATAAATTTGATAATAGACTAGAAGTTTGTTTACAATATCATTATTAGCTATAATTCAAAAATAAATAATTTGATTCTATGACTGAATTAAGGCGAACAGTGCTCTGATTCTCTGATTCTATGGTTGGATTCGCTTTTCATGGTTTCGAATGTTTCAATTCCTGTCAGACCTATTGGGCTCTGGAATATAACAATTGAAAGAATAGCATTAAAATGCGAGAAAATAAAACAACTTTTAAATAATTACCCGAATTGAGTCGAAACTTTGACATTTTGATTGAATTTTTAAATTTTTCTTTAATTTTTAATTATTATTGTTTTCAATCGACTGTGAGTTCGCATTATATAAAATTAATTTTCATTCGTTATTATAACTAAAAGTATATTTCATATGACTTTCACTACCATTCGTGCAATTATTTAATAGAATTTACTTCAAATAACCTGAGATTCAAACGTTTCGAACGCTTTTAAATATTTGCAAACTAAGTCGAATCAGCGAATCTCACTCTTGTGGCCAATGTCTGGTCAGACTCTTTAGTATTTTGTATCTCATTATTACTTAACGATTCATTGGTTTCGTCTTGAAATCGAATTTTTGTATTCTTTTGTAAGTCTTCGGAGTTTTTAGTTTCTTTGAGTGGATGTGATTCCTGATGTCCATTGATGGGCACCTCCTGGTGCTGAAGCAGTTTAACCGCTGCTTCGCTGTCGTCATTACTATTAGAGATAATATGAAACTTCTTTTCTGAAACAGAAATATATAAAATGTTTAAAACAATGAAATTATCGATATTTTGGAACTGAATTGAATGAAAGAAAAGTCGAATCAGTTCTAAAACCTCTACTTCTTGTCGAAGACTTTCGTTTAGAGTGAAAGAAAGGGGTTTCCCCTTGAAATCGACGAATCTTATAATTTCTCTGAAGATTCCACATATAGAGCCCAACAAATAGCAAAACCAATGATAGAAATCCGATACAAATTATATAAATTGGAGTTTTATTCACTTCTAAGTTACTCGACTTCAAGAGTAAAGGTTTTGTTTTAAACGGCACTAATCTCGGATCGGGTGGTGATAGCCATAGCTCGTTCTCTACCTATAAACCAATTGAAGCAAATGATTAACTTTAATCAACAGTTGATTCGATTAATTGTCAGTTACTTCTGGCAATTCAATAACTGGAGACGCAATTACGGGAACGTGAACTTTGAACTCTGCACACAATCCTTGTTTGATATCTCCATTAACCCTAACGGCCGCCAAATCAGATCTGCCGCCAAAGGCCGACTCTAACGGTTCTATTTTCAGTTCATTTAATTCGATTAAAACGTCTAAAACAGAAAATATCAATAATTTATTGTTTAAATCGAAACACGAATTGTTTGGTCTAAAGGGCACTGACTCGACACACAGCCAACAAAGTTCGTAAAGTTGTTGAAGCGCTGGTCCTTTGGATAAGTGGCACCGACTAAGACCAGACTCTCGTCATTGCTGTTCTCATTTTGAAATATTTTTGATTCGAAAATCATGTCATATATCTCACTGTCGACCTACCAATGAGTCAATAAGTCAACAATTTTATAAACAAATTTCAATCCAATTTCAACTTACGATCAATTGTGCGCTTTTGCCTCTACGGTTGTAGAGCAGCCAATGTCTGTTCCCATCAGCGAATGAAAGCTCTTCACTCATTATGGCTCGACTGCTGACTGTTTTTCAATTAATATAATTTCATAAATCTTTTCGGTTCGAGTGATTTGAATGATTTTGTTTGACTTACTTTTAAAGTTTTGATTAACTTCTTGAACAAGGATTGACTCGTCGGCCATCAGTGCGATATGAATTGAAGAGCTGTGGGAATGGATTAAAACCAGAATTGTTCGACCGAACGATTCGGGTTTTTTATCAGTCGAAAAGGCCAAATGAATGCTAATTCGGTCCAAGTCTTCATTGTTTGGGACATATGTGTAGCGAACGAGAGAGAAGCCGTTAAAGCGGGCGCCGACATCCTTGTTGCAGGTCTCGCCTCCGTACGAAGTCATACTGCAATTGCAAATTATCTTATTATTCTTCCAGTCCTCAGTACAGGCGCCTCCATTCAAACAGGGGATTCGATCGCAAAGCATATTACATCCCGGCTTTATTTGCCCAATAGCTACAGTCGACGGCTCTTTGGCGGCTGACCTCAAGTCGTATAGTTTTCCGCCGACAACGAACCCCTGAAGACAACCAACTATTCCTTGTATCTGAGAGGTAGCGCCAACTTCATCCACACCTCCTAAGAACAATTGACTGTGAGCTTCGATAGGGACAGGAGGTCTGGCAGGTTTAACCAGTTCAAACTCATCGCCTGACTTCCAGGGCTTTTGACTGTATTTGTTGAGAAATTTGATCGAATGATCGATTATAATGGAGGCGTCGTTTGCGGTCAAAATCGATTTACTTCTTTGGCTTCTGTCGACTTTGATTTGAATCGGGTTTCCACTCGTCATTATGCCGTCCACTCTCACAGCCCCCCGCACTACCCGATCGAATGAATTGAATGTAAAGACAACATGAGTTCCATTTTCGATGTGTAACTGAACGAAGTTATTGTTGTAGTCGTTGGCGTAGAATATCAACGCATTCGACATATGGGTTCTGAAGTTTATGATTATATCCTTTTCCAAAATTGGATTAACTTCCTTTCCTTCGGCCAACTTCTGGTAGTAAGAACTCGGAGTTATGAATGTCATACCTATCGACCGGTTTATTGCAATTAAAACAATTATTTCGACTAATATTTTGCTTACTATTAGTGTTGGTATCGTTTTCACAATGTCTTCCCGACTGTGATATAGGATTAGCACATTTGCACTCATAAGAGCCCCACAACTCGACACAAGTCGCACCATTTTTGCATAAGTCGGGCGAACAGAACGGGTGACAACCCTTCTCTATATGAGTCGATCTAAGAATGGATTAATAAGTCAATACTATTTCAAAGCTTTTGCCTTAAATTTTACTTTCGATGCAAATGTTTGTTCAAATTAACGACTCTATCGTTAAGAACTAAACCGCGAAGACATCCAATAAAACCGGTGCGAACTTCGGAATTCAAGAGCAAGTGTTTAGGCGCTCCTCCGACATAGAGAGGCCCTTCAAAGGCGTTAAACTCGTCGTCATCTTCTAAATCGAAAAGTTCGGAATTTAGGTTTACTGTAAACCTAAGCAAAACAAAATTTTTAATCAAATATATTTTCAAATCTCCAAAGTCTTGAATTATTTAATTTTAAATTTAAGACATAATCCTTTCTCAAACCTCATGTGGTGAGCGTCACTGTCGACCCATATCTGCTGCCATTCCCCTGTATTCAAACGTCGGTTCGACTTGAGTTTCACACTTCTGGGACTGTTGTTAACCAGAAATTCAAACGTAATTTCGTATTCATTGGAAAGAATAGCTTTGAAGTATCCATGTTGGGAATGGAGAGGCGCCTGATAGTAGATGACAGCCTTGGAGGCGGTTGTCCTGAAACTGACGGCCATATCGCCGCCTTCCCAACCGGACACTTCCAGATAAGACTCTTTAGTCTGGAAAGTGATTTCGTATTCTCTCGTATCTGATATGTCAAACAGTTTAGTGACAGAAAATTGTGAGCACTTCGAGACTTACTTGAGTTAATACAACTAACGTTCCCTAAGATGAGGTGGGCTTCGGAGTCAGGCAATAGTTTCTTAGTCTGCAAAAAGAACATTCGAGTTATGCCGACATCCTTAGGGTCGGTGAAGAAGCCATCATCGTGTTTCCATCCAATCGTCTCACTGTCGCAGTTGCAGTGCTTCGACCGATCGAAGCAGTTCTGAGCCGTCGAGCACTTGCAACGGCCCGACACTCCGCTACCTATACTCGTCACCTGATGGCCCAGCTCTGTCGACTTCATCCACGTATAACTTGACAAACTGTAAAAGACATGATTTGTCTTTATTTTGACTCTTTTTCAATTAATACTTTGCGAGCAAATACCCTAAAGGCGCTGAATTGCACTCATATTTAATATATTGAGAGCACTGTTTGGAGTGCACTATAAGCGAGTGAAGCATTTCTGATGTGAACTCTCGATACGTGACATTCAGATAGAAATTACCCGAAATTCCCCGCTCTCTCACAACCTTAAAACATAGCATATTAGCAAAAAACAGACAAATTTCATATACTTTTAATTTACCACTTGGTGTCGTATATTGTGTTCAATGATGGTCTGAATCATACCATCTTTGGACATGGAACAAATAACATGTGCTGGAGATAACGGGCCATTTCTATCAATATCAATTATATAAGTGCCAGTCTTGTGATAACCGGCCAAATATAGTTCTTCACAGGTGCGTTTGAATAGGGCTATAATTAAAATATTGTTAATTCGATAGTTCGAGAGAAAGTTGTTCTGAACTCACAGAAGTGACAAGTCTTGCCGACATATCCAGTCTTATCGCAGTCACATCGGGTAAGCCCTGTCTCGAGGGAAGCGATACATTTGCCTCCGTGTTCACAGACATTGGGACTATTACATGGGTCGACCAGTTGACAGTTGTCTAATGAGATTTTGCCGATAACTGCGTACTTATTATAGATAACTCTCGGATCAATTTGGATTTGATTGATAGAGATGTCGCGCAAACATCCCCTCAAGCCTTCAATTGCACTCGAATTGATCAGAAATCCAGCGCCGAATGAGACGTTTGAATAGAAATACTCAATTGCTATGCCTTTAATTAAACCCTCTTTTTTATATCTGTAATTAGAGGTAATAAATATATTTCCCTTTCCGTCTGATTCAAGAGATATTTGTTGCCAGAAATTGAGTAAATGTTTTAGATTACTGGAGACACTCCATAAGTGCTGTAACGAGCTATTGGAGGAACTGATTGTGAACTTAGCCTCACTGTTGCTCAGATGCAAAAACCAATATTTGTCGGCTTTACTCACACTATCTCTTAGACTTCCCGAAGCGAGTATTGCATCGCTTTTCTCGGATTTGAATTCTAATGTCATTTTCAAAGCAGCGGTTCTTTCGATGTTTATAATGAAATGAGACTTTTTAGTAGACATTGTGATAGGGATTGGATCTATTTTGGCACAGGAGAACTCTGGTTCAAAAAAACTGTGATATTGGGCTCTTCTGTTCGAATGTCTTAACTCATATAAGATGTTAATTGTGTTGAAGTAAACAAATTTAAAACAACCGACAAATCGGAAGTTCATATCAAATGGAACTAATTGGGGATTGAATCGAGCGGTTGGCACACCTCCGAAGAAGATTTCTGATTAGAATTAAAATTTAATAATTAGTTTTATGCAATGCATACAGATTTGCGTTATATCAAGCTATATAAGACCTGGATCAACATGAAGATGATGGTGAAGACCCGGAAGTTGTAATGATTTGGCGACAATTGTGTCAATAAATAAGTTGATATTATTTGAGTGATGTCTAACTGTTATATTATGCCATTTGTCATCCGACAGAATGGTGTTATTGAGAGATGCAGTGATGGGTCCGTCACCCAAATCCATGTCGAACTGTAAGAGTCCGTTTTGCAAATAGATAGCAATGTAGTTATGTTTGGGCTGTTCTCCCCGCGCGTACACCAGAATCGCGTCTTTTATTTCGGTTTTGAAATGAAAACTAATTCGATTGACGTCTGAGTGAACCTTATCTTTATATTCGTACAGTTTGTATGACACGAATGAATAGCCGCGAAGAGTTAGCGCCGATATGTTGTCACTTCGGCAGTGCCAGTCCTCCCGTTTAGTGCCGAAACAATCACAACTCGTATACGTGTAGTGATTAATACATTTGGCACTGTTTGCACATAAGTCTAATTTTTTGCATAGATTTAAACAACCGCTTTGTAGTCCTTCATAGTCTGTAATCGCAACAAATTTATGTTTATTCGCTTCAGTCGTGTCATTGATTTGGGAATTCAACGGCATTTGTATGAATGTCCGAAATCTTATTTTTCCGATACATCCGACAAATCGTCGAACACTGTATTGTTGATGAGTTACTGACTTCTTGGCATCAAATCCACCGAAAAACAGCGCCGAAGACACCGATGACACTGACGACACTGTACTTTGTGTCTTCCTTTGCAGATAATTAGCTAAACTAATTAATCCAATTCTCATTCCATTGTTTTTATGATTTCTATTGTGATTGTCTACCAGTGCCGTCAAAGAGCCATTAATCGGATTAATAGTGATCTTAACGGTATGGAACTGGTCATGGTTTAAGCCTTGACCAATAAAAAACGTCTTCTGCTCCGGACCAAACTCGTGGATTATTTTCAGTTTTCCGTTTTCGAGCATAACGTAGAGTTCATAGACCGGAAACCCCGGCATAGGGTTGACGACTGTGTGATATCTGATGTTTGAGAAAACAGTTATATAATATGTTTGAAATGGCAATGTACAAATTTTAGAAGTACTTTTATTTTTTAAAACTAACTTTATTTGTATTTTAAAAACTTAACTGGCACTAATTTCCTTAATACAGTTTTGAACCATTTATTATTTTGCTGATATTCTCTATTTTTTAGAATTAAAATTTATTCTCTTTACTTATATTAATATTTATATAAACTTTCATTGAATTAAGATTTTTAAAAATTTGTTTTAATATTTTACTTAATTTGATTTTAATTATTAAGAATGATTTATCTTTCTAATTTTAACTTTTTTTGTGCGAATACAGTTCACAAAAAAACCTTAAAAATTAAAATTATTTTATTATTTAAATAAAGCTGATTTACCTGATTGAGTTAAAGCGATTAGAAAATTAAATTAGGAAAATTTAAAAGAAAAAACTTTTAAATGTATAAATTAGATTGGTTGCATTTATTTTGTTTTACGAAAATCGCACTTAATTTTTTTAGTTGGTAAATTTTGCTTACAGTCTTATAGATTATCAATTTGGGTTAACATTTTGTTTTGTCATTTAATACATTTAGTCGATTAATAATTAAAGAAAACTCACGCAAGCAGTCCGTGCGGGCGATCTGTTTTGAATTGAAATATCAGTTCTCTTGGCTTTAATATATTCCATGAATTGTTTGTATCGATTCTTATAAATGAATTAGATTTAGCAAAAGTGTATATATTATTCGTTGTGTAATTAGTTGTAATATCGTTAGAAATTCCAGCATTTCTTCCAATTTCAGCTGTTCTACAAAAAGGCACTAATATATGGACCAAAAATGTGATAATAACGACGAGATATTTCGTGGTTATCCTTCGACTCATCTTTAATGCATTTATATTTAAACACTTTTCAAAAAAAAAATCTTTAATTCTTTTGAAATTAGAGCCAAAATCTTTGAATCGAATCAATCCTTTCTTTCAAATCCGTGTCATTTATTATCTAATTTAAATACAAATATGAATAACAAAAAGAGTTATTAATAGTTATGGTCTTAATTCTAATTAACCCTAACAGTCATTACAGGTTAACTATCGAAATATAAAACACAAATTATAACCTTATTTGGAAAAAAGTTTTGGTTATTTGATTTTTATTTAACAATCTTTCTATGAATAAAACCGTTTATTTATGAATCAATTAATGATAACTGAGAAGACTAGACGAATAATGGAATAGCAAATATGTTTACTTGAAGTGAGAAAATTAGTCGATTTTTGTTTTGAGATAACGGCAACAATTGATAATTCATTGAAATAATGCTTAATCGGATAATATTTTAGCTTTAGTTTTGAAGACAGAATTTCTTATAATTACTACAATTGTTGTAATTCTCTACATATGCCTTAAAACGTAAGACAAAACTTCAATTTAATCTAATCGCTAGTCTTATAAATATCGTCAAATAACTTGATATTATCTCAACATTAAGTGCTTTCACATCAATACAACGAA
The DNA here is from genome assembly GCA_034693685.1 of Belba bartosi. NCBI lineage: Eukaryota > Metazoa > Arthropoda > Arachnida > Sarcoptiformes > Damaeidae > Belba > Belba bartosi. The sequence goes on from JAQFXP010001505.1 coordinate 12,642, forward strand.
AAGAGTTTCAAGAATACAAAGATTGCATACATTTAGACGTATAGTAGATAAATATATAAATAAATAAATTAAATTGTGTTCAAAACTAAAACAAATAAAACATTAAAGTATAATACTTATATAATGTACTGTAAGGTAATAATAGTATAATACTATTCCTATTCTTTGATCACTAAATATATTTATTAATATTATATAATTTCTAATTATCATCAATGGTTAGAATTGGGAATTGCGTGCAAAAGCTGCTATACTGGAGCTGCTTGGGCAGTTGCAGCTAGTTGTAATGAGTGGTGGAGTGAGTGGTGGAGTGCTGGTATCGGAGTATCGGTAGAGTTCAATATTCTACATATACTCTACTATAGTCTACATACAGTAACGTAACAACACTCGACAGAATTGAAGTCTTAGACTAGTAGTCTTGTGCTGTAGTCTTGAACTCGTTAAGCAAATCAAATCAAATCTAAAGGCAGATCGAGTCGAGTCATTCGAGAGGTTAGCCCACATAAGCATAAGTTTTCTATAAAATAACTGATTATTATTCAGGTCTTCAAAAAGAAATCTCAGAACTGAGTGGGTGTTATGTGGAGTGAAAAAAGACCTGAATTTCGAATCAATATTAATGCGTTAGAAAACGTGGCGACTCTCAGACCCGAGTATTTCCTGCGGTTAAGCGATACAGAGTATAAAACTTCAATTTCATACAACACCCAAATCTATTTCATAATATTTAATACATATATTGCATCCCTGTCTCAAAAATATGATTCGAAGACCACATGACTTCTCACTACAATTAATTCGATAACATTTTGACAGATCAGTAGTTATATCGAAAATTTTATTCAATTCCTATCAAATTGATTTGAATAGCAATTAATTGAAGTCGAGTTTAATGTGTCTTTAAATTTAATATGAGTTTGAAATTAATCAAAAGCAAAAATTTTGGTTAATGTAATTCGAAGTGAAATGACGACAAAATACAAAAATAACTTATTGTAAGAACTTTTATAGAAAAACAGCTGAATTTTCAAAACTAAAAATTATTTAATTAATGTATTTTGTGTTATGACTGGCATTAGTCTATCGGCAACCGATTTGTAGGAGTTTTGGGTTTTTGCAAAACTTAAAAACCGGATAAACTGAAAGATTTCTCAAAGAATAGAATGAAATTACTCGAACGACGTAAGTGAAGGCCAGGGATGGGTTTGTCTGAATGGCATGAATGGAGAGAACAATTATTTTTGTAAAAATCACTCAAAAACTCATATTTCATAATTCGGGTGTTTTTTTAGCTTATTTTGCAATAAAATTCACTAATTTAACGCTCTTTGTGTTGATCAGTGAATAAATTGATTTTTTAAATAGTTTTATTCAATTAATTCTTAAATTTTTATTAATTAATAAAGTTTAAGAAAATATTGTATAAGAATTCAAAACTTTAAACACATTTAAAAATAGTTTGTTTTTACAATAAATTATTGATTAATTCGATTGTATTCGACAATTAATCGCTAAATTTTTTGCTCTATCTATAAAGAATCGATTAATAATTAAATGATTTATTACAGTACAGTATATACAGTATTTGAAATTATAAGAGAATTGAGGAAAAAATGAACGGATCTGTGAATAAAATATGCTTTGATATCCTTATTTGGTACGAAACTTAATTTATGCATTTGGCTGATCGACTCATTTTTATAAATTGTAATTATTTTCACATTTATTTCTCAGACATAGTTTGGTTTAATAAACCAAAATTATTACATTCTTTTTGTTACAAATCGATCGAAAATTATTTTTGATTCTAACGAAAGAGCGCACAAAATATATTCTCTATTAATGTGTTTAGTGTCGAACAGGTAATCGACTAAATGGTAAATAGGCGTCAAAATGATAACGCATTTAACATAAGGTATGGTTTGGTTTAAACGCTTTCAGCTCTCAATGCTCACTCAAATTGTTGAAAATAGTTGACTCATCCTTTCAAAGATCACGTTTCAACCAACAATTAAAACATACATTGATTATCATTAGCTTATTTTTTATGCCAAATATCAATTACAAGAACTTATGTTCGCAGAACAGTTGAAATATTTATTAATACAATAACAATATAAACTTTATTTTTATTTTAGTATTAAAAATATTTCACTTTGATTCATTTAATTCTCAATCATTTATAATTGAATATTTTAATTTGAAAGCTTTTAAATTAAATTTATTATAAATTCAATTAAAAATTAGTTATATTGTAAAACATTTAAACAAATTTATTAAGCAATAAAAGCAATACAAACTTTAGTTTATTAAAATATACTCTATATATTATAGTATATAAATTATTAAAACAAAATTTATTTACAAATGTACTTTTTATGCAAAAAAAAGAAGAAAAAATTTAATATCCTATTATTTATTAATTAAAATAATATTTGAAATTTTTTATTTGACTAAATAAGCAAGGAAATAAACAGATATGTAAGATAATGATTAAAAACTCTTACCTGTAGCTCAATTGCGAGATATAGACCAAAAAAAGTTAAATTGTATTAAATTTATGCCGACTTTTCGCTTTCATTACTTTAAAATTTACAAATTTATTGCAAAAACAAACATTAAATCAAAAACATTGAAACACATGTTGACTAAAAAACTATTTATCGGAAGTTATCTCAAATTGCCTGCAATTCGCTTCGAAAGAATATATGAAGTGAAGTCAAACGTATGAAAGTATAGAAGCGTTGGTTATATCGGTTTGGAAGCCAAAGGCAGTCTAGTTCTAAGTTCTGTAATTCCTGATCTGTTAGCATAAAAGCTGTATAGCATTGACTCAATTGAGTGACGGATAACTATTACGTCAACAGAGGATCTATATTACCTTCACTGCATTATTATACAGTATTGAATATAAATTTTTAAGTTAACCAATTATTTGGTATTACATATCGATGATTATCCCTATTCCGCAAATATTAATTATTATTTGGCTTTGCATTGATTTATTTTAGCAAATATTTTACACATAAAACATCAATCGCCACTTAAATATCATAATTATTGTGTTTATTTCAATTTTTAAGCATTATATGTATTTTCTTTAATTCTCCCTTTGCTAGTATCTTTTTAATCTATTATTAAAAATGCACAAGGATAGATTTGCAATAAATCATTATCGAGTTTTGAAACTTACAAAAATAGCATTTTTGGATGTTAAGTTAGTAAAAATCAATTTTGTTAATTTTGCAAAGTTAACCAGAATCTATTATTTTTAATATTAATACAAGTATATATATATATGCATAAAAATGTTTTGTTTAAATTTTTTTAAAAACTGTAAATTGTTTTTGTAATAAATAATCTGTACAATTAAAAAAAAAATTTTAATTTAGTAAATAATATTTAACTGGTTTTAAACTAAATTTAGTTAAACTTTAATCTTTTTGAATACCAAATGCTAGGGAAAGGGGTTAATTCAAATTTTAAAAATCAGGGAGGGTTTTAATTTGATTTTCCTTTTAAAGTTTTAGATATGACAAACATATTCCCTGATTGTAAAAATTTAGCAAGATTTTGAGTTTAATTCAGATAATTTTTTTGTGTTTGCCGAAATTTTTTTTGCATAATTTTGTTTTGTTTTTTTCAAATATAAAAAAAATAATTTAAGACTATTTTTAGTTTAAATTTATTTAAATTAACAAAATTTAGTAACATTAAATTGAAATTTTTTATTTTTATTTCCTGTGGTTAAAAATAATATACAATTTCCCTTAAATTTTTTAATTTAATTTCTTTTGTTTTGACTAATTTTATCCAATTAAAAAATTTTTATTTTACAATAATTTAGGCATGCATGTTTTTAAATGTGTTGTAGACATTAATAAATTTAGATTTAAAATATTAATTAAATAAAATTTAAATTAAACTTTTTTGTTGCGAGAACACATAATTAACAAATTGTAATAACCAGAGACGATTTAAAGATAAGAAAACAAAATGTTTGTTAACTTTTATATCATTTGCTAAGCATACAAAAACAATATATCTGCAATGGCCACTGGCCAATTATTATCAGTGGCCATTGCAGATATATTGTTTTTGTATGCTTAGCAAATAGTATAAAATGTTAATTAACTCTTTTGAACTATGAGATTGAATCATCTCTGGTAATAACTAAATAAACTAATATTGAAATTTAGGTTATTTAGGTTTTGCAAGCAGTTTATATAATTGATTTTAGGTATATTTTCTTAAAAATAATTTATTCTTATCTTGCCTAATTATTCGAGACAACCTTTGCAGTGTCGGACATATATATATACGTTTCGGTTGCCATTTACAGGTCAACCATCATCAGCGACGACTCGATTTGGACTAACTCTCGTTAGTAATTGAGGGAATGTTTGATAGTTGGCAAGCAATAGCTAATGCAATTGTTGAGATGAGTCGTACAATTAAAATATTACACTTGTTTATTTAATACATTTTTTTTGTAATTAAACACTTATTACTCACTAACAAAGACTTGGAATTTGAGTTTAGGCAAATATGATTGATCAAATTAAATTTAAAAATATTTTGCAACTATGGAATGATGAGACGCTCAAAATATAAAAAGGAATTTTAAAAATTTTAACTTAATCTTTTATAACCAGAAAGATTTTATTTCGAGCAAAACTAAAAAACATCCCCGGAACATATCTTAACTCAAATCAACTCATGGATTAATTTCTAATAATAAGATAATTAGATAAAAATTACTTGATCTTATCTAAACAATTCATAGATCAATTTTTAGAAAATAGTTTATATTAAACTCTAATACTAATTAGTAGACCTGGAAAATGTTTAAATTTTGCGCTTAAAAATTTAATTAAAAGTTGTACTAAATGTAAGAACTCTGCTATATAGTACAGTAGTGCAAAAAGTTGATTTAAAGGATTGATTACTATTTTTTAATTTTTAAACTTTGACAATTAAAATCGCTATATGTTTTAAAATTCAAAATATTTGTCACTAACTTTTACTATTTAGTTAATATGCATAAAAGGAATATTTGCAATGTCCTATAAATGCAGATACACTGTTTTTATTTGTTTAATAAACAGTTTTTGATTATTAAGCAACTAAGACTCTAATTAAACTTTACTAAATTAATGAATATGTAAACTTTTTATTGCTATTTATAAGACATAGATATTTTGAATTAAATAATAGTTTCAAACACGTAGTCAGAAGCAACTTGCAAGATTACAAATAACGTCTGCATATACTGACTCGCGAGTTAGATTTTCCCAGGTCTACTAACAAGGGGTGTAACGGTAAGCCCCGCCCCCGATTGCCAAAAAATTTTAGATTTTGATAGAGCTTCAAAAATGAATAATATGTATTAAAAATTTTTTGGCAGAAAGTGATAGACAAAAATTTTATTGAGATTTTTCATAATTATTTGCTATAGATATTGCAATTGCAATCGGAAGCTATTAAATCAAATGTGGTTTTTACATCTTGAACAAATTATAATTTCTAGTTTTAAACTTTTAAAACATTGGATAATAATTAAAATAAGACAAAACTTAACCGAAGTTACTGAGAATATTCCTGTTGTTGTTTTCTTGTTTAAATGCAAAGATGCAAAATTTGTAAAAATAAAAAATTTGTATATTCTGTTAAGTTTTTCTCTGTTTTAGTTAATAAACAGTGTTTTAAGAGTTTAAAATGCATAAATATAATTTTTTTGAGATGTAAAATTTACATTTGCTTTAATCGTTTTCAATCACAATTGCAATATCTATAGCAAATAATTATGAAAAATCTTAATAAAATTTTTGTCTATCACTTTCTGCCGAAAAATTTTTAATACATATTATTTATTTTTGAAGCTCTATCAAAATCCAAAATTTTTTGGCAATTGGGGGCGGAGCTTACCGTTACACCTCTTGTCAGTATATCTAATCGAGGGTTAAATTTTAGACCCCTTTCATCAGGAACTCTAGCTGTACTGTTCACCAACTATAGCTGATAACAATTAAGTTGAAAATCTTCAGTAGCGTTGTTTCAAATAGATACTGTAGGAGCCTGGATGTAATTATTGAAATAACGATTGTTTTGAGTTACACATTACATTTAATTATTTAATTTAGCATTTTAAAGTTATACAAAATTTTAATTGTTAACTATGCTGACTAACTAAAATTAAGACTTAAACGGACAAAACGGACAATATATGCGTTCGTCAATTCAGTTCTGTAAGTGTGCGGAGAGAGTGAGTGAGTGTGAGAGAGAAAGAGAGAGAGAGAGAGAGAGAGAGAGCAGGAAAGAG
>JAQFXP010001506.1:0-18966 GCA_034693685.1 Belba bartosi
TCTCTCTCTCCTGCTCTCTCTCTCTCTCCTGCTCTCTCTCTCTCTCTCCCGCTCTCTCTCTCTCTCTCTCTCTTTGCTCTTTCTCTCTCCTGCTCTCTCTCTCTCCTGCTCTCTCTCTTTGCTCTCTGTCTCTCCTGCTTTCTCTCTCTCTCGCTCTCTCTCTCTCTCTCTCTGCCTCTGTCCGAACCGATTCATTTGTCACATAAATTGATCTCAAATTGAAGGCAAGTGTAGGAAAGGGATGAGAAATAAAGAATAAATAAAATGAAAAGAAAAGTAATGCCAAACAAATCGAAATAAAAAGAAAAACAGAAATAAAATTTAGAAAAAGAATTATTTAAGGATTTAAGGCTAAAAAAAGATTGAAAGCGAAGTGTATTGAAAAGCGAACAAGCTTAATAATAAATAGCACAACATAATTAAGATATGTGCACCAGAAGGTGGAAAAGCATCTGATGGACAGACAATCCCCTAATCAATGGCCAGTCAAGCGATAGCCGAATGAATCGATCATTTATTCCGTTTGAATGCAATCAATGTTTGGGCAAAAATCGAGTAAATCATATGAGAGTAGAGTTTAGTCTTTTATTTTTGGGTGTGATTCAGGTTTCTCAACATTTTAGGTTTTGCCAGACTATCAGTGCCTAAACCTTGTGCTCGACTCTGGAGCTCGAAATTCGTGATATTTGTGTATAAAAGCATCGAAAAAACATATGAAAAACCTCTATATTATTGTATATATTATTCCTGAGCAAAAACTTCTCCACCCTTTCGATGCTATTAATAGTTCCAAATCTAGTATCAAATTATTTATATCATATCATATATAAGTTATTATATAAATATCATTTAGTTTAAGCAATTTTTTGCTCAATAAAATTCCACTCAATGTCATAAATTTGATTTTTTTTGAGAATATATTTTTGCAATTATTTTTGTATCTCTTTTATTCAAATGTACATGTAGATTTTTTAGAATTATTTATATTTTTAGAATAATATTAGTTTTAATTGCAATTCAGATGTATTTATCATTTGATATAATTACGACATAAAATATATCAAAAAATAATTTGATAGCAAAAAAAAGTCTAATAACGTATTATATACTTTACTTTAAAAATTTTTATATTCAAAAACTTTTTTAACTCCATTATAATTATGCATTATTTAAAGATTGAATGTATTTGCAGTAGTTTTATAATTATAGTCTAATCTTTATGCAAATGTAATAATGTTTGCTAAAAACGGCGAAATAATTGGCGAAAAATATTTTTTCTCTAAAACGACATCAATTTTCAAATACATTAAAAATGAGATAAATTTTTAAAAATTTAAATATTAAGCTTGAGAGACGAGAACGATGTTTGAAAAATAAAATGAGATAGCTATTTATTGGGGCTGTACTGTGTACTGCATGTGCGACAGCAAACTGTAATATTAGTGCAAAGTGTCATAAATCAAATATAATTATCATTTAGAAAAATGTGACTCTTTTTCCCCTTAACTCTAACTCTATAGCGACTAAAAGACAAGAACTCTATACACTGTAGACGAGTCATATGAATATGTTTGTAAAAATGAGATAATATATCAGTTTATCATTTAATGTACGGCTTTTTACCAGTTTTCTAGCGTTACATAAAAAATTAAAAACTCTTTTTATACACATTTTTTAATACAACATATTGTTATTGCGTTTTTATGACGAGAATGTCAAGGCTTTCGGTGTAGAAGAGCTCCGAAAATAAAAGTCAAGATAAAGAATGACAAAAATTTAATTTATTTTTTCCTATTTTTTTTCTCTCTTTTTCACTCTTCACACCTAATAGTGAGCATCGGTTTAGCACTCGATGTCCAGAAAATTGCGATTCTATTCACTTGTTATCGCGTTTTTGTGAGAAAAGTATTAAATTCAAGAATTGAATCAAAATGTGAAATATGGCTGAATTTGATGCGAAAAACTCAAATCAAATTAAGACAAAAATGTATTTAGAGGCGAAAAGTCGTTATTTTTAATATTAATATTATTTTTGGTATGTGTTGAATAAAAATTGATTTTTAAACAAGAATGTTTTAATTCACAGTATATGAAACCAATATAAATGTCTAAAATTTGTTAAGAATATAAGTCTATAAGTATATCAAATTACAAAAATCAATATTAATAAAAAATTTTTGACAAAAATATTTTATTTTAATTTTATTTAAATTTTTAGCAAGCAGTTTAATTTGTTATTTTGACAAAAATTAAATAGATAATTTTCAATTTTAATTAAATTGTTTATAATACGTTACAATTATATATTTTATATTTTACTATTTAATTTAATAAAACAATTATGAGCAATTATTCTATTTATAAATTTATATAATTATCTAGGTAACATATTAAAAGAATTCGGTCTAAATAATACTAAAAACAGAATTCAAATAAAATTAGATAAAACCAAAAATCACACAACATTTTGCACAGAATAAAAATGCGATTAAATAAACTACAATATTTAATGTAATACAAAAAATGTAAAAAATTGACCTACTTACTTTTTACAAAATCATATATATTTTAAACGAGAAAAAATAATAAAATATTTTGTTTATACAGTATGTCATCTAAAACCAAATACATAATAAAAGTATATAACAGTATATATAAGATATAAAAATGAGTAAAATTACATTACATTCGGATTTAAAGTTCTTATACTGTAATAATAAGAGCAGAAAAATATTTTCAATTTTTCAAAAATTTTATTTTTACTTACATTAAAACGTATGTACAGTAAGTACTGTAATTTGCGAATAGAGCAAAGACTCTATTATGAATAAGATGAACAAATTTGCGTTATCAGTGTCTTATGTGCTATTGTCTCGATATGTTGTCCATAACATTCTCCCAAATTGTTTGACAACAAAAACACTTTCAGTACTACCAGTGCTTCTAATAGTGATTAGAAGCCGAATAACAAAACAAAATAATCGGTGAAAAAAATTTATAGTTAGAGTAAAACCGAAGCAAAAAGAAAACGGCTTATTGTTGTGCAGAAAATATTTTTTGTTGCCAATCTTCTTTTTTGTTTGGTTCGGGGTCTAAATTACACTTTTGTGCTTAAGTGTAACTAACATTAAGAGATTCTCGCGCTATACAAGTGCTATATTTTATGGCTTTTGATGACATTACATGTATTTTACTATTTTTTTCCCCTCTCTTTTCACACTTATAATGTAACTTGCTCAGATTGTCAGTTACATTTTTTTGGCTGGAATTACATTTTTGTCTTTTTCTCTTTGTTTAGTCTATATTTTCAAATAACTTTATTGTCTGTTATTGCGCTGTTTATTGCTATTAAACAATTTGATTGATTCCCAATATTTGTGATAAGCAAATAATCCAACTTTTGTTCCCTTTTTAATAATATCTTTTTTTGTCACTAGTTTATATTTATTGCCGAATATTTCCTTTTTATTGTTTGTATTAAATTTTTTTTATTGCTGTTTTTTTATTTTGGTATTGAATTGAATTGATTTTCTTATTTTTTTGTGCTAACTTATATTATTTAAGCTTGCTATTTAATTTATAGCATTATATTTTATTTAAGTTATTTAAGTGCATTTAATTATTTATTTTTGTAAATTATATTTATTTAAATACTTTAGTTATTAATTTCTAATTGTTGTTTTGTTATATTTTATTTGAAGTAAAAGCAAACATGTTTATTTTTAATATAATTAAGTTTTACCACAAATACCCTAGTTTAATTATTAAAATTGAAGTTAAATTTAAATAATAATGTTTGTGTATCAAATTTATTTTATTTAAAATAAAAAATTTTAATCAATATTTGAAAATTAATTTTAATTTTTTATATTTATTTTAATTAATTAGATTTAAAAAATTGTCTAAAATAGAGTAATATTCAGTTTATAAATAGGAAACCAATTAATTAAAAACAAAATTATTGCAAAACTCGGTAAAGATTAAAATTGTTAATTTATAAATAAAATAAAGATTTATTTTTAATAAATCTAATTTTAACATTGTTATTTTTTAAAAAAAACAAACTTAAAATAGTCAAGATTATTTTTAGCACTCTTAAATAACAAATGTTTTTTATTTATCACACGAACAAGCACATCCTACATTTAGTACGGTTAAGACATTACCATGTTACAGTATTATTATAAACATCAAAATCAAAAACAGGTTTAGTATAGCTATTGTCAGGAATAGTCTCAAATATCATCGACTGATGAATAGAATTAGTGTCGCATTAGGTGTTCGCAAAACTAATTGTTAATATAGATCGACACGAATTAAGTCGAATGTCATCAACTGCTCGGCCATTGATGCGATGGCAACCGTATTCAGCCAATAATTATCGGTTCCAAACATTAAATTCATGTGAATAGCAAAAGTGAAAGTGAAAGATGACGAGAGCTCTGGTATCGTAACTAACTTATCGATAATTACTGCAAAACTTATGGCCGTATTATTGTAGAGAGCATTACATTATCGTCATATATAAGACTTTTTTTTCGTATAAATCATACTTGACTTGTGATATAATATGTCTTTGTGTTATAGCACTGGTTATTATATTTATAAATAACTTATTTCAACTTGTTTATCATTGTATTAATAATAGCACAGTTAAGTTATATCCCGATCTAATCTACTCAAATATACCGGTAAAGCAATATAAAGCACAAGTTTTTTCAATAACTCTTATCTAAGGTATTAAATGTATTATATTTTCCAATTATTATTAGTTTTTCATATCGTTATCTAAATTTTATTTTCAATTATAAACTCATTTTTCCTTTTTATTTAAACATTGTTTTATTTAAGTTTTATTTTTAGATGTTTTTTAATTAAAATTATTTCAGCATGAAACAAATAGAACAGAATATAGACTTAATTCGTGACTTAACATATAATTAAAAATTTAATGTAGCTATGGTTTATGGGCTTAAGAAGCATGGTTTAAGACTTATTAAATTTCTATGGTAACAAAAAAGTTATTTTAATTTGTTTTTATGTATTTATTTAAATTAAATAATATTTATTTATATATTATCTACAATAGGAAGTGAAAGTCATATGAAAATAAAAGTTTTTTTACCAAAAAAAAGTTTGCTTTAAGTCTTTAAATCCACTCAAATTGAAGAGATAAACAGCAATAGAAGAAATAATTGCCGAGACTTGCAATCAATCATTTGCTAACCAATTGTGAACTTTTTTTTATGTTGTGTCTGATAGAGAGTAAACCCGTATTCTTATGCATACAAACTGTGCAGAAGACTAGCAATTGATTGATTGCACTGAAAACGTTAAGCCAATTATACAGAGTTTTAGAAGAGCTAAAAATCCCCCTAATTTTGCAAAATTGGTATTTATTTCCCCCCTCCTCTAGTTAAAGATATCTTATTTCTTAATTTTCCGGCCTTCTTCGACAAATTCAAATTTGATTCTAAATTTGGTTTAAATTTAATTAAATTAGTTTAAATTACGTTACACTAATATAATTTTTTTTCCAGAGATCGAGAAGGGGGATCAGGCAAAAATCCTCCTAATTTTAAAAATTTGGATTTATCCCTCCTAGCATCTGGCCCGCGAAAAAATACCCCCCTACAAATTTTTTGGTTTTTTCCTTGAAATTTCCCTAAATTGGTTCTAAATCCGGTTTAAATCCAGTTAATTTAACTAAATTTAGTTTAAATTCAGTTAAATTAGACAAAATTTTATTAAAAATATATGGGTTTTTTGAGCGTTTTTAAAAAAAATTCCTCCCCTGTTTCCCCTGGATCTGCCAACCTTCTCGATCCCTGGTTTTTTAAAAATTAAAAAATTTCTGTCCTAATTACCTTTGAATTGGCCAACTTTTTGAAGCACTGCAATTATACAATTGAACAAACAAATTTTGTGAAAAAGCAAGTAAAGTGTCAAACAACATATTTCTTAGTTTATCTTTACGCTTGCTTATCTTACAAACTAATGAATTAAATAAATTTAACATTTAAAGTTATAATAAAGGTAACTTTTTACATTTTTGAGCTAAATATCAAATTTCTGATAAACTTTGGTTTTTATTTATGTACAATTTTTTCCTATTAGAGCAAAAATAGAAATCCCCAATGGCAAATTTAAGAAGATTTATCTCTGCTTTGGGTATATTATTAGATGTCGTTCTTAAACTAAATAATAATTTAAATTTATTTTATTTGATAAGTTTATTGTATTTACAAATTAACAAGCTAGACAAATTTTGAATTTAACTTAAAGCTTATTTATTTTATTTTTGTTTTTTATAAATAAAAATAAAATTTTACCGACTAATAAACTTGGTTTTTTTTAATTATAAAAATTAATTGTAAAAAGCTTATCTTGGTAATCTTATTGACTTTAAAATATTCTTTGTTAAATAAAATATTTATAAAAATAACTAAATTTATTATATAAATCAATTGTATTGTAATTGAGTGCAAATATGCAAACTTAATTTTAATTTTAAAAATATATAATAATTTACACAATTTTGACAACAAAACAGTTTCAAAACAATTTAAAATCATAAAAAAGATTGCATACATTAACGTCAAGCAGTGAAGTGTCTTTCGAAGGCGCTCTAAAATGCTTGCAAACAACGCTCAGTTCACATATTTTAAACTGTATTTCAATACAACAAAACAGTTTAAGTTTGAGTAAAAGTGGAATTAAATTTTGTGTTTAGAAAGAAAAAACAAACAGAGAATTCATTACATTTAATGATCTGAACATTTCAAGTACAACATTAAAGTGAATCAATTGTTTAGTCGCAACAAACGGCTGATCTCAGCATTAGATACAGAGAAATAACGTTTCGCTTCTATTGGCAATACATGTCTATAAAACAATGTTTGACTTCAGGGGTCAGTAATCATGTGAACTAATGCCGGGCTCTCCAGATGACCGGCGCTTAATGAACGGGCATTACATTACAATTGAGAAATACCAGAAAAAAAATATTTCTTTCAATTTATTTTCAAAATACTTTCGAAATCGATAATAAATAAACATTTTTTCTTTACATATCATTATTTTTGATTATTTGAGATTATTTTAAATAAAACTTTATATTTATAGAAATAAAAACAAACTAGCATTCTCAATTCTGTTTTGGTTTTGTTTCAATCAAATTATTTGCGTTATGTGTGTGTTTTTGTCAATTTAAATTTATCTGATTGTATGCACAAGCTCAAATTTACAACTAAGCGTATTTCGAAACATTATTCTCAAAAGATAGAGTATAACACAAATCAAGTTTTTTAGACTTAAGAGCATTTAGGCGACCAGTGATGCAAAACTCGTTGTTCAAACACTTTCGCATACATACGATGTAAGCATTTTCTTCGCTTTAGATTCGGGAAAAAAGTTCTTAATTTAATAGACGATAGAAAAAAGTAGGAAAAAATTTTCTCTCTTTTGAAATACAAATTCTTTGATTTTTTTCGCTGTTGTTGTTAGCGATCGAGCAAACGATGTGAGGGAAGAGAAAAAAGAGGAAAAGAACGCAAATGAAAAATACAGTTCATTATGCAGTGTATTATACATTATATACGCCGTAGAGTACAGTATATAGTTTGGTATATAGTGTTAGACTTTTTAGTAAAGTTCAGCCATTACTCTGATATTCAATCCTCTTATTTCAACAACTATTGAAAAATTTCGTAGTTTTTTGTTTTGAGATCATTAATAATAAAATAAAAGCGAAGAATATGTTTGAAAAATTGTGTTTTTCAACAATTAAATTAAAGTTTTATTTTTTTTTCGGCACAAAAACAAAAAGCTTTATATTAAACGAGAAAATATATATATATTTACGAAAACTATTTCTTTCGTTTAATAGAAATAAAGCCATAATTTATAATGCATTGGAAATAAACGAAGAAAAAAGATGAAGTTTAATTTAAAAAATAAAATTAATCTTTTATATGAACTGGCTGAACACAATAACACTAATGACATAATAAGAAGCAAAATTTTGCTATTTTAAAACTCACATTAATTATAGTAATTATGTTTTCGGGTATACAATAGACGATTGCAGTAGTTCTGACAGTTTTATGCGAATATATTTTTAATGCATTTTTATCCTATCTTTTACTCTTTCATCTCATTTATGAAGCTTAGGGTTCGACTAAATTATACGACTATTCAGTGCTATTAAACCATTCAAGCAAATTTAATCTTAATCTGTCTTTATGATTCTTATTAAATATTTAATACGCCAACAAAATTAAGCTAAAAATTATTATCTAAACTAATTAAAATAATAATCTATTTTTGTGTGTAATTTTAAATGGCATACTAAAAAATTTATTTTAAAATAAATTATTTTTTTATGTTAGAATATGTTTAACTTTTATAAAATTATTTTTGTAAAATTTTAATTGCAATAATTTATTTTTAGATATATTTTTAATTTTATCAACTAGTTAAATTTTTCAGTTGCATATGTGCAAAATGTGTTTAAGTTTAATGGATTTTGAAAATTTATTATTTTGAAAATTAAACCATTTATATTATTTGCTTGATTGATTTATTAAAAACCAGACAATTTATCTAGAATTTTAAAAATGTTTTAAAAATATTTGATAGATAAAAATATGTGCCAGACCATAAGAAAATATGTATTATTTTCTATTTGATTCATTATTATACAATCAAAAAACTTGAAAGTTTCTTTTGTGTTATAAAATATTTTTTCAGCTCTTCGGTCGGAGACTTTTTAAGATAAATATTATAGAATAGCATAACTGAGAGAATGGTTAGAAAATAGCGTTTCTTCAAAGTGATCCCAACAGCATAGATAACAACAACAAAACTGCTATTCAGTCAAGAATTTTGTGATAATCAACAAAATAACAACAAAAGTAGTGCTAAAATACTTTTGATATATCAGTAAATAGTTTTTGCAATTTATCTATAGTTTGACAAAAGTGTAAAAACTGTGAAAATTGAAAGAATTTCTGATAAAAAAAATTATTATAAAAAACATTTTTACAGAAAAAAATGAAAATTCTTTGCAATATTAACATCCCAAAATTAAGTTAAAAAGAAATTATATTTTCTCAATAGATAAATATCCAAATTTTTCTTAAAGCAAAAAACTAAAACTTTTTTCTCCACTTTTTCATACTTAAAGAATCCTTTTGAGAGAAATTAAGACAAAAAACATTTTTCATTTCAATTGGAGGGAAAAAATAAATAAAAGTCTCTTTAGTTTTAAAATCAAAAGTCACGGAAAAACGTATAAAACAAATGTAACAAAAAATAAGAGATAAAAGATATAAAGAGAATGGGAATCAAGAAAATACTCTTTTACTCTTAAAAAATACGATTTTTACTGTGAAAACATCACTTGAAAACAATCAATTGTTTGATGATATGTTTGATAAATATTTGAACTAAAAGTAAAAAAAAGAAAAAATAAAACAAAACATAAAGAATACAATTTTTAAGTCTCTTCCACTATATATCACTTCAACCACTCTTTAAATATTGTATTTTTTATTTTCAATGTTATGTTATGTTACTTCTTATGCACTTCAGAAATCAAATGTCAATCTAATACCACTTTTTTCTCTCTATATATCTATATTTAGTAATCTTTCTGTTCCATACATTTGAGCATAAAATACAAAAAAAAACTAAAAATAATTTAAAAGAATTGCAACAAAAAGCAAATGTTTAACTCAAGCATTAACTAGAAATCAAGTTTTCGATATCAATAAAAATCAAATATAATAATAGGTTTCGGAATAAAGACATTCACTATACAAGAGTGGAGAATAGAGAATAGAAAAAAAATGTACAAGGAGAAAATTGTGTTCAAAATTTTGTTCCTGAACTCCTAATTTATGAGCGGAAAAGAACTATTTTTTTTTCTCCGATAGCACAGAAGAAAAAAATGTTAAGTAAAATACAATCAATTTTATACTACATTTTTACTGCCAGTATATATGGGCTCTGAAGAACTTGACTGTAGACTATCGACTATACTCTTGAAGCCGAGCATCGATTTAAGCTTTTTTTCATGTTATGATCTCTTTAGGTATTAAGTGCTTATATATAAGTTAGACTACACTCTAAAGAAAAATATAACTCAATTTTGATTTTATAAACTTTTTTTTACTTCGAATGAAGACTACAATACAATAGATAAAGAGATGTTAACTGATGTTAACAAAATCAAAAATACCTTAAATTTCGTATATTTTATATTTCAGATAAAATATTATTCCACTCTTAAACGTGAAGTACAAATAATGTCATTTCCCGTCTATTAAACACTAAAATATATTTTATATAAAATAGAAACTTATTTTCAAACATTTTTAAAAATATAACAAATTTTGCGCTTTTGTGCTATAATACAAAACACATTAAGAAGATTATTCAGAGTCTAATTGCGGCTAAATTACAGCACAATTTATTGTCTATTATGTTCATTGATATAAGAAAAAAGTTAAATCCCATAAAACTCAACTACAGCCACAAACCAATTGCGCAAAACATTAAAAAAATATTATTTTATTTCTTAATGAAGCAATTGTTTAGAGAAGAGAGATATAAGTAGAGATAAACTTCTAATGCAAGTATAAAAGTTGTGCTTGTTTAAAAACTAACAAGGAAGTAGTAGGATTAATCTGGTTTTATATACTTTTCTATATTTGGTCTTCTGGTGCAATGAGCAAGGCATTTATTATGGCGAAGAACCTTGGTGCAATTCTTGTTCCAAACTATTAAACCGTAAACCACAAAAGACTAATAAAACGGCATTGGTGATTTAAACACCAACTCTGCTATTCGACTATTAGTCTAAAATAAATAGCAAACAATAGCTAAGATCAGAACCGAATGTCGAGTCTTTCGAGTTTTGTTTTTAATGTATAGCCAATTGACTACAGTATCCATAGACTAGACTTTCAAACGCAGTGTTTCAATCAGAAGATTAAATTGTAATTTCGATTCTTGTGTTTTATCTACTCTTTTCAGTTCTTATTTACCCGGAATTACCAGAAAAAGGTCTGAAAATATTTGTGCCTAAGTCTGGAGTCACGCGAATAACCGTTTCATTCAATGGATAATTTACTTTCGGGTTCTTATCCTGTTTTCCGATTCTATTCCTGTGTTTTCTTGTTTGTTATTTTCTTTTTTTCTCTCTCTTAATACATTCTTATTCTTGTTTTTCTTCTATCTTAAGCTCTTTTGATACAAAACAGATCTCTTTTCTCTGTTCCGAGTCTTATATTTTGGTTTAGAAATCTGTTTTGATTTGAGTTTTCACTTTAAAACTACACTTTTTTCTAATTTTATTTTTAGGTTTAGTTTATTCGCGTGTTTGCACTTTTGGATCAATTAAGGCTAACATAATTGAGCTTTTATTCATTTTAGCATACTACCTTGCTCTCTGCTCTTTCCCGCTCTTTCCCTTTCCCTTAGAAAAAATTTTCTATTTAAGCCCTTAATTGTATTTATAACTTAATATTTTCACTCAGTATAACTCAATTAGTTTATTAATAATCTAAAAGTGTGTTTGAGTGTAGGTCTGACCAAATCTCTCAGTTTTTTAACGCAACGCACGAACACATCGTTTTGAAAAAATATTTGAAATAAATTTTTTCCTTTTTTTATGAAAATAGATTTACGATTTTTTTTAATGCAAACACTGATGTTTGGATTGATTGCCTCTTGCTGAAATTTATCAATTTAGCAATGTTCTTGTTTTAAATGACAAGAATTTTAATTAAAATTAATCTGGCACTAACATTGTAAAAGATCAAAAATACTTTTTATTGTTTGAATTTAATTAAAATTTATTGCTATTAAGCGCATAAAGGATTAAAACTCTTAATATACTTGACATTCAATCACATCTTTCCCTACATTTAATTGTTTCCTCATTTTATTTAACGAATATAAATAAATTCTAATTATATTTTAATTATTAATAATAAAGACATTAACAATTTAAATTGGTATCATGTTGAATTCGGAAAAAATGCTTTTTTTTAATTTACAATATCTTTTGTATTAAATTTATAGCTATTCAGAGGTTTAAAAATCACTTAATAAAACAATTGTTATTTTAGTATTCGGATGATATGTGTGACACAATGCCCGGGGACTATGTGTAAGCTGAAATATATTGCGACAATAAAAATAAAACCTCACACTATGTTAGCCATTATAAAAAACTAACTTATTTTTATGGCTCAAAAATTCCTGAACTGACTGACAGTAGTGACTAAAAAGAAAGTTAATATTAAAATTGTTGAAAAATAAAATATTTTTATTAATATTAGTTTTTTTAGACAATTTAAATATTTAAATTTAGATAATTAAAATTAAAAATTATTGCACTAGTATGTTTTTGAAAATTTTAATATTAATGTGATTAATAGCTAAAATTAGACTTGTTTAATACATTTAATTATTTTTAATTGTATTCTATTAAAATATATAAGTTGTTGTTATCAAATAATTTGATAAAAATCTATAAAATGCAATAATAATAATAATAATAATAATAATTATTATTATTATTATTATTTATTATTATATTTGACAATAATATTTTTGTTGTTGTTTTTCTTGAATTGTATTTTTTCAACAGTTTTACAGTTTTTACAATTTCTGATATTGTCTACAAAGCAGTTAAAAAAGAGAAAATACATAAAACAGAAGTTTTTATGATTTTTATTCTCTATGTATTCCGAGTGTAAACCGAGTGATAATAAAGTTTAAATCTTAATGTCTTTGTATTTTCTTCAACTCAATACAAGTGCAGAGTATTGCTGAGTATATACAACACAATGTGCTCTGATTTATGACAAACATACAGAACATACAGTTTTTTAGTAGTTATCAATGTTTGAGATTTTTTTCAACCACTTCTCGCACATACTCTCTCTCTTCCGAAAGTAAGAGTATGTTTGTGTTAAACGAGATTTTGGTTTAAAACAAAATTTAAAATTTAATTTAAACCCAATACTAAAACAAAACAGAAAATTCAACATTTTATCTTAAATGCATAAAATTTAGAAATATATATTTAAATTTGCATCAAATAAAAAAACATAAAAACAAACATTGTTGTTTAAAACTATACTAATATAGACACGAAAAAAAATTTAAAATTCTAAAAAAATAATTTTTAAAAAGAAATTTATATTAA
Source organism: Belba bartosi (assembly GCA_034693685.1). Lineage (NCBI taxonomy): Eukaryota > Metazoa > Arthropoda > Arachnida > Sarcoptiformes > Damaeidae > Belba > Belba bartosi. Next base: position 13,223 of record JAQFXP010001506.1, read on the forward strand.
AAAATCAAAATATAATAAATCAAAATATTTTAATACTTAGTTATGAAATATATTAATAGATATGATATAAAATAGAGATATAATTACAAAAAATGTTTTGTAAGTCTCACTAATAGACATATAATTAAAACCAATTCAGTAATTATAGATAGGAATAGAATTGTAGACTTGAATACAAAACAGACTAAACAGACAAAAAACACATAAAATAAATGAAAATATTTAGATAACACTTACCGTTGAATGAATTGCGGAAAAAGGCAATAGAAAAACAAAACACAAGTATATATCGAACGGATAGATAGAGAGTGTGAGAGAGAACCGAAAGTTATATTTGAATAGAATATTGAAAACTGAGAAACAGAAGAACCGGAATATAGAGTAGAGAAGAGATAGGATGAGTTGAAGAACTAAAACGCGAATTAAAGTAGTCTCAAATCGACGCGTTTTGCAGTCATCCGAACAGAAGCTGTGGCTGAAAGTCAACTGAAAGAGTTGTGATGCGAGTCCGGGAGCATCGCATTACAGACTGAGCGGCAAATGAGTCGAACAATAGGTAACCCAAACGGAGTGCAGAGCTTACGCCCAATGAGGAGACGATAGAGCGTTCGCGAGAGAGTCTGGTCTAAAAAGTCGATGAATACATGACATCGTAGGGCAGACACACATTGAGCCGATTGTGTTAGGGCTGTTAGAGCTGTTAGGGATGTTAGGGCTGGCAGTCGTATGTATGCATTGACTCGATTCCGTCGATTCCGAACGTTGTTTGCGATCTATGCGATATAGTCGACACAAATGGCATTCTATGCACAATATATACACATTTTCTCAGATACGCATGTGATCTGCCAGTCCTTCAAAGCCAGAGCTATTCTCTATTCTTGTGCAGCACTCGGTTTCCTCTTTTCAATTCGTGTTCACCAAAGGCTGTATTAATCTCTTCGATACTTACGAGCACTGAGTTCTGAGTTGGATGTGGAGAGGGATCGCTGGAAAGGCTGTGATGAAGGCCTGGGAGAGAGGCACTGGATGTGTATTTGGTGAACACGCAGATGCGTTCCATTGCTATTAGATATGTATATATTGTAAAGTACTGTCAATTAAAACGATAAAAACGTTCCGAAACTACAGATTCTCTATAGTTATTGATTCGAATATTTTTGAATTTAATTCTCGTTTCTAATCCAAAGTCAAATTAATGCGATTTTTTAGCTCAGAATTCGTTGAATTATTCAATTAAATTCACTTTTTAATGATGGCTCTCGAAAATGAATGTAAATAGATTTTCAAAAACAAACATGTGAATATATATTTGAATTAAATTTTATTCATTTAATTTGTTTGCTTGCTTTGCGAGCTTTGAGTTTGTTTTTCCGGAATTTAAAAATTGCTTTTAATGATAATTAAATTAATTAATTTTTTAACAAGTTAAACTCAAAAAATAAAATTATTTATTTTAATATTAAATATATCGACAATATAGTCAATATTTAAAGTGCGCAAGGTAATAAATTGTTAGAGTTTATCAATTTGTGTAAAAATGTTTTAATTAATAAAATGGAAAAATACGCTAAAAATTAAATAGTAAACGAATTATTATATTTTCGCTACAAAAATCAAGTAATTATATTAATCAAAAAATATTAAACCAATTGTTAAGTGAAGTGTTAAACTCGATAAGCAATTATTTTGCTCTCAAAATAATTTTCGTAATTTTATCATTACCAAAATATATATCATTAAATGGAAAAAACATAATTATAGCATAATTTTATTCCTGGTTTAATATTCGGGCAACAGATCTGAGAATAAAAATAATATAAAAAAAATAAAATAACGCTTACATCGAGAAAATGATTGCAATATCAGAAATAAAGGTTAACATCTAAAAAAAGATATTTTTCGATCACACCTTCACATTAGCAGATAATATATTCGCTATATTTTGTATATTCACTAATATTCAGTAATATTCAGTAATATTCTATAATATTCTGTATATTAATACAAAACCCATACTATAATCAGGTCTTATATGACGTATATATTTTTGGAAGTGTTTGGCAAATGCAGTCATTCGGAGCAGAAAATGAATTTCAGTATTTAATCATCGCTTTAAATAAATAGCCGACGGCTTAAGACTTGGTTCAAAATTTCTGATATTAATGTCAAAACAACAAAAAAAAGTTATTTAGACAGAATCGACTCGAATAATAATATGCGTCCGAATTCTATGCCTTTATTATCACTTGAATTAGTAATTTCTATAACGTTTAGACCGTATGTCAGGTATAGAAGAATTTGGTTTTGGATAGAGTAGAGCCGATAGTGTTTTGTTTGCATTCTCGTTAAAACCACACAATTTTTGCACCAAATAGTCGATTCGTTTTTGTTTGACTTCTAGTTATCCAACTTTTATATTACGGCTCATTTTTATTGATTTACTCCATCCGCCCGAATAATAAGCACACTTTTCGCCACTTCTATTCATGTTTGCAATTTTTAATACAGAATTTGCTGCTAGATAAATTATTTTTTACTTGAATTAAGATTGATGCCTTTTTTAGTTTTTAATTTTTAAAAATTATTTGTTTTAAATTAAAGTGGTCTCTAAGTTGAATAAATAACTAAATGTGTTATAAAGTGTATTTTATTTAAATATTTAATAAATTAAATTAATTTTTCAAAAATAGATTAAAATTTTTATTTAATATTTGCAAATAAATTAACACAATAAGTATAAAAAATTTTATTTATAAAAAAAATTATTTACATAATTTAATTCAAAAATATTTCTATGAATAGAAAATCACACAATTCATTACAAATTTTAATATAATCTATTCTTCAAAAATATAAAAAAGAAAAATTATTATATATTATTGTATTTATTTGCTTTCGTGAGACATAGCTCATCGCAAAGAATGTATAACAGAATATATGTCCACTTCTTATCAAATACAATGATATGAATTTTTCAGAGCTCTTTTAAGCAGCACTGGAAGAGAGGTCTGGGAGGACAGTGAGGAGTGAGAGGAGAGTAAGAGTAGAAAAAAGAAAAACGAAAATTTGATAGAAAAAAAGATTTACATTTAATAAGAAAAATGTGTTGTTATGATAGGCGCGAAGGAGAGAGAGATAGCAATAGGAGAGAGAATTGACGGCAAAAGGAGAAGCGGAGAAAAAAAGAAAAAAAGTGAGATGACATATTTTCAGAGTCAACACATATATAAAATATCAGACAATCCAATCAGAAAAGAGAGAACAATATATTTTGTCTCTTCTTCTTCTTTCTCTTTTCGTTCATTTCTATTCTATTCTTGTATTTCAAACCAAGAGAATAGAGAAGTTAGAAAAGAATAGCGAAGAGGAAAGTGATGAGAGTTTGAGACATTGAAATCGTATCCAGTTTTGGTAACAATAGATTTGAACCAATATATACGATATTTACTGTATATATGCATTAAATTATTTTTAAGTATTGCAAAGGGGAGTAAATGTTAATATTAATAAATAATAAAAACGGTTTAAAAAATCAATTAAGATATGTTTCAGTTAGAATGATCTTAGATAAAATTAATTTAATTGCAAATTATTGTTTTATATTAATTTAGCTGGCAAATTTAACTGTTAATTTTATATTTATATTAATGATTATTTAATCTTAATATTAAACAATATACTGCACATGTTAATCAGAAAATGTTATTATTTAGCTCTTATTTCTAATGATAATGATGATTTTTTAATAAACATTTGAAATTTATTAATCAAGTTTTTTATTGCTAAATTTTTTTGGAAATAATTTATATTGCAATAAAATTTATATTGTAAATTTAATCACAAAATAGTTGTTATCAAAAAAACAAAATACTTGTACGATTTATATTTTAAATTATTAAACACTGTAAAATACTAGACAAAAAATACTTTAAAAATTTATCATGCTTTAAAATAATCTATAAATATTATATTGGCTCTAGAATTCACATCACTTTCACTCTAATTTATATACCGACTGAATATATTATATAAACTTTTAGTATAATTCTTATTCAGTAGTTATAAATTGCTTTTATATGCAATGTGTGTATTCAGTGAAGTGACCGAAAAATTTAACTCTAATATCGATATAACTTATTATTTGATCGAAAAATGTCGACTGAATACTGAAGACATCCAATGGACGCCTAAAACCCATTTAAGTGATAGGAATCGAAATTAATATACAGTCAGCGATAGAATGTTATATAAGTTATTCTCAAATGTTATCTAATTTTATACACGAATAGAGATTTAATTTTGTTTCGAATAAATGCTGAATTAAGTCGACTATTATATAAATAATATCTAATTATACGAAATCCAAAGCTTTTGTGTCACATATATTGTCAGTATTTTCGTGGATAATAAACTTTTATTTTATTTTATTTTATTTTCAGCAAAAATATTGACTTTAGATAAGAGTTATAAGAATTGGTGAACTTTTCCGACTGATTTCGAAAGACTTCGAAACGTGTTTAACAAAGCGTTAAAATTAAAAACTTTTTCGCAAACAATACAATTGTTTTATTTAGATTTATCTTTTATTCAAAATTTAAATTTCGCTTTCAATACAAAACTTTTCTATTCTTTCGTTTCAATTGTTGGAAAAGCATATATGAGTTGCAATGAATTGAAAACATTTTTTTGAAAAAAACTTTTCTAAATAAAAGAGTTGTGTTGAAATTGTTTTGAAAATTTAAAAGTTTACTTGTTTAAACATATTCAAAACAGATTAGAAAATATTCAGCCGGTTATAAACGAGAAAATTTGCTTCAAAAACAATAGTGTTTTTGATTTGAATATATTTTTTTCTCGGATTTCGGATTCTGTTTTGAATGTATAATAAATAAGAGTTTGCTTTTCAGACTTTTTATCCACTTTTCTATTCAATTACTTATTTGACTATTAAAATATCAAATGGAAAATTCAATACAAAAAAAAAATATAATAATTAAGTAAATATCGTTTTTACGGTATATATTGAAAATTGAAGTTTTTGTTTGTTTAAGCGTTTGATTGAATTGCAAAACACTCATTGAAGTTGTAATGAATAAACTGAATTGAAAATAAGATATTTTTAAATTATAAAATAAATATATATTTAAATTGAAAAATTTTGAACTAATAGAAGGATTGAAAAAAAATCTCCTTTTTTGTATTAAAAATAAACTATATAGATACTATAGATAAGAAATTCAGTAGAGGAAATCAACCAAAAATTACTTTAATTTTTAAAATGTAATTTATTCTTAAATTTTTATTTGTAAAAAGTTACATCTCATACCTGCCAAAGGGGAGGCGAGGGGAGGGTTAAATTAAAAAATTTAAAAAATAGCAAATATTTTTTAAATTAGTGCTAAAACTAATTCAAATTAAAATAAAATAAGTTAAATTACAAAAAAAAATTAATTAACTTTTAAGATAAACTAGTCAGTTTAAAAACTCTACTTTGATTTTTTTCTAGATTAAAAAAATTTCAATTGCTCTTCCTTTTATCAACCCACTTTCAATAGCTACTATAAATATAATAACAAAGTAGAAAAATTATATAACATTATTATTTCACAATTTTGTAATATTTTTTAAAAATCTAAATTGATTTTTAAGCTCTAAGTTCTTCAATAAAGCTTGGGAACAAAAATGTAGAATTTTTTTTGGAAACAATTAAATTTAATTTACAACTAATTAAATTAAACATA